>LPNX010841654.1:115281-179006 GCA_001517045.1 Pseudotsuga menziesii
GCCCTTAACTTCAGTTGATGACTAGTCAAGCCAAGTTAGGAGCCAGTTACATTCAGTTAAATAATGGTTTAATTAATTGCACACATGTGGGGCGCTTTTCTCACCTACCACAGTTAGTTAACCATTATTTAATACTAAATGTAACAGTTGGTTGTGTTTTAGAACTCCAATTGTGATTTAGACAAGTCTTGGTTACCTACAGTCAAGTAGAGTCATCAATTCGAACTTCCTCATGTGGATTCGAATTGCTTGTGGCTATTAAAGCCATTTTACATCATTGTAATTATTATCTGAATTACTTTTTTGATTAATGAAAGCATTCACAGCTGCAAGCCTTTTGCACTGTTTCATTCTTCAATTGCTGAGTAAATTGTGAGATCTTCTTTGTGAGTTTTGTTTTTTTCTACAGATCTATATGCTCAAATTTACAAATTCATCTAAAATGAATTCTCCACCATTGTCGGATCTGAGGCAATTGATTCGTGATCCTGTTTCATTCTCGACCAATTCCTTGAATGTCTTGAAACATCCAAAATCTTCTAACTTCCTGCTGAGAATACATACCCATGTCATCTTGGTATAATCATCAATAAGTAGCACAAAATATTGTTCACCATTTAGTCATTTGCTCTTTGTTTGTCCACATAGGACAGTATGAACAAGCTCCAAAGATTTGTCGAAGAATGTTGTTTTGTCTTGAAAGGTACTCTTGTTTGTTTTCCATGTTGACAGTGTTCGCATACAGTGTTAGCAGGCTTTGTAACTTCCGGCATATTTTGAACTGCTTGGTTTTTGTAGATTTTGACCAAATTGTCAAAAATGTATATGCCCCATTCTTCTATGCCAAAGCCAGCTTTCATCCTCTTTTCCCAAGTGACATTTCTCGTACTCAATCTTATCCAACACGTATATGTTGTTGGGAGTCCTAGTGGTTGTGGCTACTAACTTTCCTAATCCTTGTTTCCTTATTCTGCATTCTCTTGAGTTGAAGAGGAGTTCATGTCCTTGATCACACATCTGACTGACGTTCAACAGATTATGCTTCATGTTGTCTACAAGCAAGACATTTTCAGCCAGAGAATTTCACTTCCAAGCTTTATTGTGCCTTTCTCCAATACTTTTGCTGAATTGTTATTTCCGAAAGACACAAATCCTTTGTCCTTTTCAATATTAACAAAAGCACTCTTGTTACCTATCATACGCTTGTAGCAACCGCTATCAACATACCATTCACCAAAGTTGTTATTCTGAGATTGAAGAGCAATTCCACATTCATAAATATTTAAGCTGTCCTGTGTTTGATCTATACCTTGTGATGTTCCCCCTTTTGATTGTTGGACATTTCCTTATTTCTTGCTGTTGCTAACTTCATTCTGCAATCTCGAGCTATATGTCCAAAGTTATTACACTTGTAACATTCTATTTATGATCTTAAGGGACCAAATTTGTTAATGTATTGTGGCCATCTGAGGCTTGCAAGGTTATTCCTTATTTCAAAATTTCTTCTTTGAAAACAGTTTACAGCTGTGTCCAAATTTTCACCATGTAAAGCAATACCCATAAAAGAAATGTCCATACCTCGGAACAAATGAAGGAGTTGTCCTTCTGAGATCTTGTCTTTCTATTGGCCCTCCTTTTGGTATGGATTGTTCTGGTTGACATTTGATTTCTTCATTAGTGGAGTCCTTGACAACGTCTACATAGCTTTTCGGCTTCACTTCATTACTAGTTGTCGTTGAGCTTGAAGCCTCATCGGTATTTTGCTTGTATCCTATACCAGTTTTGTCAAAAAATTGCTTTTGATTGTTGATGATATATTCTAGAATCTTGGAGTTGTTTTCATAACTCTTGCCAATTTCTTTAATCTGTAATTTGGATTTTAGAGATACTATCTCAGCCTCAAGATTTTATTTTTCTTTCAAGCTTGCCATCAGCTATTTAGCAATAGAGTCTTCAATTCTTTTGGCTTCTTCTAGTTTGACCTTCAAATCAAATATGATTTGATCAAACCCTTGTGCTTCTTCCTTAAGCACTTTGTTCTCTTTCCTAGTTTTCTTTAGGTTTTTCAAGGCGCTTATGAGTTCTACTTCCAGGTCTACCTCACCTTCAGATTCGCAGTCTTCATCACTACTAAGAACCTCATTTCAATTTATTGCCATAAAGAGTGGGGTCCAAGTTCTTTCTATCAAATCCTTATATTCTTCTCCTCTCAACCAAACCGGATTGAACTAGAAGGGAGAAGGTGGCTTCTTCTCTGGAATGTTGATTGAGAGCATAATGGGGCGATGATCTGAAATTCCTCCATCTTCTATCCATGAGGCGATTGTTAGGGGGCTTGTGAAAAAATTCTCTGATAACAAGAATCGATACAATCATTTAGAGATAGTATTTTCCCCACTCCTCTGAATCCTTCAAGTTGGATTTAATATTTTTGGTTGTACGTCGACAAGTCCTTATTGTTGTTCCAACAGTAGTAGACCTAGCAGCAAAACCAACCCAAAGTAGCTAAATACCACAGCCCACCGCTTCAAGCCCAAACAAGGCAATAAGTAATAGATTTGCGAAAAACTCTGCTAACAAGACTAATCCAGTGGGGTTTACTCCTTGATCCAATTGAAATCTTTAGATCAATAAATCTATGATATTGCTTTTATACGTTTAACTTTGCCTAACATAGTAGGAATATGCAATAGAGCTACCATAAGCATCTGGAAGAGACAGTACAGCAAAGCTCAACAACAACACTACTTCTGTGAGCCAGCACCCTGCATGACGAAAGCTGCCAAGAGAGTAGTAGGTACGTTGGGAGACTGGTATGTAACCAAAAGGTGTCATTCTCAGAGTCCTCACTAGATGATTTGTTGTTCTGTTTGTATAGAGACTTTTCTTCTTTGCGAACTTTCCTCTTTTCTTATCCTTGTAATTATTGTACTTCTTGTAGGGTTTGAAGCTTCCATCTTCATCACTATCTGAGTTCTTTGTGTACAAACATTTAGAAGCAAAATGACTTATGATTCCACATGAAAAACATTTGAGAGATAACTTACCTTTGTACTTGCTAGTACCTCTCTTCAACTTCAGTACGAAGTTAGTTATTTCCTCATCATCAGAATCATCACTTGTTGGCTTGCCCTTTGTTGATTTGTTCTTCCCAGCTTGTTTGGAAGAGACTTTGAATGTTGCTTCCTTTCTTGATGTGTCTTCATCTTCAATTCTCATTTCATAGGCCACAAAAGTCCCATGTAGCTGATCTACTATCATAGTGTTGTTGCAGCTGCAACAATTTTCCCAAAATTCAATTGAATTTTGGGACCCTCCTTTATTTCTTTTTGCTCAACTCTTTGTTTTGTCTGAAGTTTGCGCAAAGATTTACTTTTATGCCAGCCATGTTTTACTGTTTGAATTGATTTTGCCTTGCTATTGGAAGTGTTTAGACTTTTGAGTCAAGAGTCTAGTTATCTGCACGCCTGCCGTTGCGGAAAAGTAACAAGAAGTCGGGTCCGATCCAAGATTTATTTCCTTTGATTCTTTTTATTTATTTTTGCTTAATCGGCGGCTTGTTGGAATACTGCCGGAACGTATTGTCTCTACGTCTTCCGCCATTGCGGAGGAGGTATTGCAAAGCTTCCCGAAGGGTTGTTTTATCCTCGTTCGATCCCCGCCGTTTTTGATTCGCAGATCCTTTGGATTTCAGCTTTCATCGTTGCGGCTTTGGAAAGCACTATCTTTCCACTGTAGTTTGATTTTGTTTTCTGCGTGACCATTATTTTTTGGCTGAAGTCATGTTTGGTTTTACTCCGATTTTTGCTGGTCTGTGAAACTTGGTCTCTTTTATGGTTTCGCCATTGCGGCTCTCTAACCATCTATTGATCCGAAGCCTTAGTCTCACGAGCTTCGATGCGAGTTTTGATTTGTTTCTCTGCCGATGCCATTACTGGTTTTCCTGGTTGTTTCATCATCCGCCGCTGCAGAGGCGATGTTGACAGGATTGTCGATCCCATAGCCGTTTACCTCCCGATTGATTTTATTTTTTTCCCGCCGATTGCATGTTGACTGCGGCATATATAGTGGGGTTGGGGTTTATTGTTTTTTCTATTGTTATTTTGGCGATTTCCCCGTGCTGTCGTTATCGCTTGAGCAGACCAACGCATTCGCTGTCAGTACCTTTGCTCCTAGGTGGCTCTGCTGTGGAGATTTACGGGTTTTTCTCCACCAGTCGCGCAGCACAGTGACAGGTATGCCCTTATGCCTGTTTTACCATTCCGTTCGATTGGTCAAACTATTTTTGTTGTCCTTGGTTAGTTCGTTGCCTCCGCAATTAGTGGTTACCTAAGTTTTCCATCTCGGCATGTATATATATTCTAGGTAGATGGTTTGGCGGCCCGATGGGGGTGTTTGTGGTTTTGAGTGATGATTTCTTCCACGGTCGTTATGGGTTTGCAACCCACACTCGACTGCTGGGGAAACCGGTGCAGACGGCAATTACACTGTCCGCACCAGTTTCCCCTAGTCTGTGTTTGGCCATCCGGGGAGGGCGTTGTCATGGTTTTCTTCCGAGATGCCGAGGTTTTGGTTCCACAGTTTCGTCACCCTCGTTCTGTGAACCAAGGTCGCGATGTTGAAGTTACTCCCCGCTTAGGATGAAACTGTTTAAACTCGAGTACGAACCCTGGACCAATTTAGGGATTCAGAATGAAATCTATGCGGATTTTGATGCGAGTAGCATTTCCCTCTTATGTTTTCTTTGAGCGTACAATGAGTTAAGCGCACTATCACAGTACAGTATCCTTCTCTTGGGATCAGGCCTCATGTTTTCCTTGGAAATATTTAGTTCATAGCGTCGAGAGGAGGTGTTTGAGACTGTTTTCTGCTTCAGCATTAGGAGGGGGATATTCGTCGTTTTAGAAAGGCCATGATATTCTAAGTTAATTCTGCTGGTTTTAGCCTTTTGGGCAGATTAATTTTATGCGGGAACATTTGGTTTTTGAGCATTGTTTGTTTATTTTTCATAGCTGCACTCATGTTTAGCATAGACGAGGTAAAACGCTTATACAGTTTGTCTCCATTTTTTAATGTTATCTAGGAATGACCCAACAGAACCTAAAAGATTTTGTGTATGACAAAGAAATTCTTCAGAATCCGAGATGTCTAAACGACAGAAGAAGAAGGCTCCCGTAGTAGAAGAGGAAACCGAAGTCGAGATTATCACCAGAGTTGAGTACACCTACGAGGATACCAAATGCATAGTTGGTATAGAACCCGAATATAAATGGGGGGAAGTTTACAGATTAATAACACACCGAGAAGCACCTGACATAGGTTTTGAAGAAGAAACCATCTATACAAATATAGAGAGATCTGCATTGATGAAAGTTGCTACCAGACCTAAGCTTTTTCCATGCTCAGAGGTGATTGGGTGCTACCCAAGGCAGATGTAACCACCATGATTTTGGCAAATGTTGATAAACAGGGTTATGCTGATTATAGCCCTGGGTATGTATCATTGGCCTACCACTTACCAGAAGCACAAGTGTACTTGACTGAAGACTAGCTGAAGGGAATTAAGATGGACCTAGTCGAGACACTGAAGAGAATGTTGGTGCCTGGCAAGAACTTTAGAACTAGGCCGACCGGGGAATATGATACCGCCACTCTAAGAACCCCTTACAGGTTCATTGCCCTGATGCTGAACAAGATTTTCGGGAGGGCCCATGATAAAAGCTTCAAGTTAAAATGGGTGCCTATCATCTTCTATGTGGCAACCCAGGGAACAGTGTTCAACTGGGCAAACATTGTATCTAACAGCCTCTCAGCCTGCATTGCTTCAGCATTAGGAGGGGTGTCCCAGAAAAGATCAGAGTTCTATATGAGCTCTATACTGATTGATTGCATACTATGCACTCAACCCTTCCCAAACCTGAGGTGTATCTGGGACCAAGAGAGAACACCAGTCTACTCTGCTTACAAGCCACTGTGGGCACACAAGTACCACAGTCACTATAGAGAAGTGTGTGAGCACTTCATCATGCCATTATATACCTTGATTTTCTTGAAAGAGTGCAACTGCATGTCGGAGGAAGCATTGCAGGTGATTGAAGAATATGCAGACTACTACTTAACTGAGGATGGATTGTATTTCAGAATGTATGGATGCTCCAAAGCACCCTCACTACTGCCAAAATATGCCACTGACTATGTAGTCCACAAAGAGACAGTTAGACAAGTCTTTTTAGATGGCATAGGGAGTTTTTTGTTTGAACATAAGAAAGCAGCTTACCCTCCTTTACCATTCAGGTTGGGAAGCTATAAATTCACAAGGGTGAAGAAAGCTGAGGAATTTGTGGAGGAATTGGGGAAATTCCATTTTGGGGAAATGAATTTCCACAGGAATGATTCCCAAAATAAAGTGGCAGAGCACTGCAGGGAGGCAAATCTACATTTTGAATACACAAGCCACTGGGATAGAGAGGAATCCATTTTCCGCAGTGCACAAAATATAACGGCCTTAAGAAGAAGGTTTAAAAAGAAAATCACCACCAAAGGCGGGAAAGGACAGGATGAGCAAGAAAGGCAGAGGAGGAAGAAACTAGAAAAAGAAATGAAGATGCTAGGAAACTAGCATAGGAAGCCAAAAGCTGGTTCAAAGGTGAGGAAGAAGAAAAGAGAAGAGCTGAACAAGAAGCAGCTAGAAAGGCAGAAAAAGCTACCCAGAGTGAAGAGGAGGAAAAGAAAAGAAAGATGGATGAGGAACTGAAGAAGCAAGAAGCAGAAAGGCTAAAGCTGACAGGGGCAGTGACAGAGCAATCAGCTTCCGATCCTGTAGACAGTCAGGCTCAGGACTTGGGGAAACCTGATATTCAAGATCCTGAGGCAGCTGCTGGCAGCACAATAGGACAGGCTATGGTCCCTACCCTAAGGTTAATCCCTTTCGAGCAGAAGAAAGGGGAGGAGGTACCGGATTTCAACACTATTTTTTATGATAGGGAAAGGAAAAAAATAGTGAAGAGGACCGAGAGAAAGGTTGAGACTGGGGGGCAGTCAGGTAAAATGATCAATGATAAAACTGTAGTATATGGGACAGACAAAGACCCCAGATTCACCATCAGAGTTGGGGTTGCATTGATCCATGCTTCTGAGGACAATGTAGATCGGATCTTGACTGATCTTGAACAGTCAAAGAAGTCTGCTTCCCAGCTAAAGGACACCCTAAGAAGAGAGAGAGAGGAAAGTAGCAGCTTGAAAAGAAAGTTTGAAGACATACAACACGAAATAAAGTCTTCAAAAGCCGAGCTCCAGTTCCTCCAAGTTGAGAAGAGATCTATGGAGGCAGCCCAAGAGAATCTGGAGAAATTGCAGCAAGAATGTCAGGAGTTAAGGACAAAAAAAGAGCAGCTGCTAGGGAAGATAGGGGAGTTGGAGCTACAGAAGGCTACTAATTAAAACATTATGCTACTCATCAACAAAATATCAATTCAATTTGAGTAAGTAAAATTCCTTGCACAAAACATTAAATACTTATCTTGCTTGTTGACTCCCTCTGGATTCCTGCCTCCTTGCAGGAATCTCTAAAGTCCTTGGAGGTATATTTTCCTCCAAAACCTTGATCTTCTTCCTCGACAAGTTCTCTGCCTAAGCCTTGAACTTTTGGAACTTGCTGAAGACTTCATCCTTGGTCTTCTTGAAGTAGATCACTAATGACAGTCACATAGTACAAGCAACTGTTGAAATTTAACATGTGTATGATAATAATAAAATTTGCAGACTGTAATGGAGATAGTACTTGATATTTTAACAGCAGTAGAACATTTGCAGCAGTAAAATAATCATCCACAATTGAACACAAGATTTTTCACAGGGAAACCTTTCAAGGACAAAAACCCCAAAGCATTAATAATTCATCGTCTAAATGAGATGACTGAGTTTTTACATGAGCAGAGATAGTTACATCAATTTGTTCACAGAACTTTGAGATGAATGTAGATAAAAAAATCAACCAAGCTTTTACAACATGTGTTCTTCACTCTATGAGAAATTTATCTGTGGAATCCCTAATAGGCTTACCATTTACTGTTACCACTGTGTATTGCAACTGCCACGTGGACTGTAAATGTCATACTGCTGCCACATGGACTACTGCTGTGTACCTGTGTGGGATGTTAGCAGCCCGTTGTTGCCTTCGTGGGTTGTTGGTAGCCCGATACTGCCATTGTGGGTTGTTGGCAGATGCTACCAAGATCTATTGGTATCCTGTTGCTACCCCAGACTCCTCACCCGTGAACTCTGGTGCCACCATCGTGATTGTTGCTACCACCACCGTGAGTGCTGCTACCACCACCGTGATTGTTGTGTATGTAGGAAAGCCCTGACAAGGACTTACCAACACAGGACTTACCAACACAGAACTTAAGATCTATGGACTTACCAGCATAGGAGCAGCCAGCACAGGACTCGGGAGTAAAATTAGAAGAGGCACAGGTACAGGTATAGGTACAGACACAAGGAAAAGGTTCTGATAGTCAGAGAGAGTCAAGTGGACAGGATCCTTTGGTCATTGACTTGGAGGATGAGCCACAGCAGGAGGAGGATATCCAGCAGCCAGAGCAAGTAGACACTAGGCCACAACCTAAGTGGTTCAGGTCCATACTTCAGGATTCTAGGTAGATGACTATTCCACAGAGCTCCATGAGACGGAGCAAACCACCAGATAGACTTAGCTATAAAGCACCGGTGACAGATTTGATTAACTCTGAGCCTTCCAGTTTCAAGGAGGCTACACAACATGATGTGTGGCAAGAGGCTATGGTTGAGGAGTACTACTCCATTTTGAAAAATTAGATGTGGAATGTTGTGTCGACGCTAGAAAGAAAACGAGTGGTTGGATCCAGGTGGATCTATAAGGTAAAACATGTAGCAGACAGAAGCGTGGACAAGTACAAGGCGCGCTTCATGGCAAAGGGTATTCTCAGAAGGAAGGTATTGACTATGAGGAGACCTTCGCCCCTGTTGCCAGATTCTCTCCTATTCGGGCTATTCTCTAATTAGCAGCAAAGATGGGTTGGCACATTCATCAGATCGACGTGAAAACTGCCATCCTCAACATATGGTACCTCTCATACTAGTTTTGTATGTAGATGATCTATTTCTTACAGGAGATGAGAGGTTGATTGACGACTGCAAGTCCAACCTTGTAGTTGAATATGAGATGAAAGACCTTGGGTTGATGCATTACTTCCTAGGTCTAGAAGTTTGGCAAAGAGATGGGTGCTTCTTCATTGGATAGGGGAAGTATGGAGTGGAGGACTACGAATTATTTGATGCATATATTTAAAAAATATATAAATATTTGATGCATATATTTATAAAAAGGATGTAGAATGTCAAATTAGCTAAATAAAACATGAAAGCATAGATATAATCATTTAGTACACATAACATCAATCATCTTGGAGCTATAAGTTATAACATCGTCATCAAATGATCAATCATTAACAACACCAACCTTCAAGTTTAAACATATAATATTTGCAATCAACAAACTCTAAGAGATAACATCAACCATGAAAAGAAACAGAGCATCATATTCATTAGCAAAAAGTTATAAGATAAAAGCAAAGGTCCTACATTTGAAAACCTACTAGTGATTGGGGGTGTGGCATCTTTTTTGTATGAATTTAATCACCATCTGATAACTCAAAAGTTCAACCTCCAAGAGCTCTAATGCTATGGCTCCATCCTCCAAATCAGCCTCCTCTGGATTGTTGCCCCAAGTCAAATATGTTCTATCATTCTTGGTTGCATCACAATAATGGGAAACCAACGTCAATTTGTAGTGCACATAAACCATGCTTTTTGCTCAATCGACATTTAAATCGTTTCTCTTCACATTTTGGATGAAGTTATAGTTGCTCGAACACCTCTCTATAGAAGAAGTGTTAACAACCTATGAAAGCACCCTCACCGCCAATTTATACTAGTATGTGGTAGAGGAGCAATAAATGTTCCACCATTTCAATAGAACTCAACCTATCACCATCTTTGGTCACATGTAGGTTATCAAAGACTCCATGTTCACCAATGTATTTGCTCAATTCAGTTAGTACTTGAGCACACTCCTCTTCTCGAACTACATTCAAACTGTTTCTCTTCACATTGTGTATGAAGTTGTAGGTGCTTCAACACCTCTCTACACAAGAAATGTTAACAAACTATGAAAGCACCCTCACCACCAATTTATGCAGATATGCGATAGAGGAGCAATACACATTTCACCATTCAATAAGACTCAACCGATATAGATATTTGGTTGTATGCAAGTTACCAAAGACTCCATGTTCATTGATGTATTTGCTCAAAAATTCATTTTGTACTTAAGCACACTCCTCCTATCAAGGACCAACTTGTCTAATGCAAGCATATACCCATTCTGCACCTCTGGATCTATGTGGTTTTCTCCTAACTCCACCCCTAGGTGCTAGTTGGGCCAACCAAGATGGAGAATAATATTTTGGTGTAAGGAGTAATGACATATGTTAGGGCATGGAGTGGAACATTTAGGTAGAAAAACCTTCCAATGCTTAATAAGTGATTTTTCTTGATTGAAGGGTGAATTTTTATCAAGGTCATGACAGAGGAGTTCAATCAACTCCAACAATTAGGCATCAATGCCACCAACATCAAGGTACGTAGAGAGATTGATGTGCTTGATTCAATTCCAATCCCTTACCCTCATAAATGATAGAATCTAGTGGAGATGTTGCAATCTTGAAATCCTGAAAACTATTAAGTCTGTTGAGTTTTGAATGGGATCTAAAATTATACTTTTTGCATATGAAGTCCGGTGAGGTTGGAACCACTCTCAAACATCCTGAAACATTTAATGGTAATGTTAAAAATTTAAGTAAAATAATAGAAAATGAAAGATAAGGAAACTACAACTTTTACTTCAAGAATTTAACATTACCATATAATACATTACTTCAATTAAACTCTTAATGGGGTCGACCTTCAAAGGGAGGTCTAGTGTGGTTGAAAGGTTCCAAAGCTGAGTCATTTAATAAGTTTTAATTCTTTTACTTCTTTTGTTAATGGTCTTACTTGTCATAAGTTTAGGGTTTGATGTTAAGTCGTCATATAGAAGGGTGCCATCAAAGGTACATTATAACATCAAGGACCCCATCCTCATGACCATCAAGCCAACAACTGTGTGGATCCAAGGACTTCCCTTAAACATTATGAGTATCTCAAGGGTATCAACACACAACTGACCCACATCATCTTCACCATTCCTTCAATGGTACAAGGACCATTAAACTATCAAGTGTGGGGGTGCCTAGACTTCTCCTAGGGTACCATGACCTTATTAAAACACAAATGACCACAGAATAGGTCATTTGGTCTCTTTAAAGTTGCCAAGGACACTTTCTAGGGTATTAAGGCATAGGTTGAGGGACTGAGGAGCCGCAGAAACAACTGGGGAACCATAGAAACAACTTAGGGAAACTTAAACACAATAAAGGGTGAACAGAGCTTTTGGCATTATCCAAAGGGCTCCAAGGGCTTCAGACTTGCGCTTGGACAAGGTCAAAAGGTCTCCTTTGACATTGATAATCACTTGATAGACTTCTAACACTTAGGGGCTCCTCAAGGGGCACCAAGACACACCGACACATCTGTTGGCATCAATGACAATTTAGTCAACATGAGATTCCTCAATAAAACTTTGAGGGGGGTGGTGTTTACTGCAAGTCAAGTTTAAAGGGGGTATTGTTAGGGTTAACCTTGACTCGGAAATGAGTCAAAGGTGGTTGAGGTCTAGCACATGTTTTTGGGCCCATTGTATTTAGTGTCCAATAGTATTTTCCATGGTATTCGTGGCCCATGGTATTATCCCATGGTATTGCATGTAAAGAATCCTTTATAAGTATTGAGGAGGCTTCATTGTAAAGTGGCCTGGAGGTGAGTGGTGGCTAACTCACTTGGCTCGGCTTGGCCGATTTAGGTCAAGAGAGATAATAGATCTATTATGGTGGTTTTTCCCAGTTTTGGGTTTTCCACGTAAACATTGTGTGCCTAACTTAAATGTGTTGCTATGTGGATTTGTGTTCTCTCATTATTAATTATATGTATGCGCATTTAAATCCTAACATATGACTCACTTTTGTCATTCACAAGAGATATGACTCAGTCTTGTCCATTCAACATCTAGTGGGACTCATGTTCTGAGCATAACCTGTTTTATCAGATGCCTCTGCCCATAAGAAAATGGGTGAAACGCGATCATGGATCAACCCCTTCACAATGGACCTGTCAATACATGACAAACATGTCCACAGGAGTTAACCAATACTAATTAAAACATTATGCTATTCATCAACAAAATATCAAATCAATTTGAGTAAGTAAAATTCCTTGCACAAAACATTAAATACTTATCTTGCTTGTTGACTCCCTCTGGATTCCTGCCTCCTTGCAGGAATCTCTAAAGTCCTTGGAGGTATATTTTCCTCCAAAACCTTGATCTTCTTCCTCGACAAGTTCTCTGCCTTAGCCTTGAACTTTTGGAACTTGCTGAAGACTTCATCCTTGGTCTTCTTGAAGTAGATCACTAATGATAGTCACATAGTACAAGCAACTGTTGAAATTTAACATGTGTATGATAATAATAAAATTTGCAGACTGTAATGGAGATAGTACTTGATATTTTAACAGCAGTAGAACATTTGCAGCAGTAAAATAATCATCCACAATTGAACACAAGATTTTTCACAGGGAAACCTTTCAAGGACAAAAACCCCAAAGCATTAATAATTCATCGTCTAAATGAGATGACTGAGTTTTTACATGAGCAGAGATAGTTACATCAATTTGTTCACAGAACTTTGAGATGAATGTAGATAAAAAAATCAACCAAGCTTTTACAACATGTGTTCTTCACTCTATGAGAAATTTATCTGTGGAATCCCTAATAGGCTTCCCATTTACTGTTACCACTGTGTATTGCAACTGCCACGTGGACTGTAAATGTCATACTGCTGCCACATGGACTACTGCTGTGTACCTGTGTGGGATGTTAGCAGCCCGTTGTTGCCTTCGTGGGTTGTTGGTAGCCCGATACTGCCTTTATGGGTTGTTGGTAGATGCTACCAAGATCTATTGGTATCCTGTTGCTACCCCAGACTCCTCACCCGTGAACTCTGGTGCCACCATCGTGATTGTTGCTACCACCACCGTGAGTGCTGCTACCACCACCGTGATTGTTGTGTATGTAGGACAGCCCTGACAAGGACTTACCAACACAGGACTTACCAACACAGAACTTAAAATCTATGGACTTACCAGCATAAGAGCAGCCAGCACAGGACTCGGGAGTAAAATTAGAAGAGGCACAGGTACAGGTATAGGTAAAGACACAAGGAAAAGGTTCTGATAGTCAGAGGGAGTCAAGTGGACAGGATCCTTTGGTCATTGACTTGGAGAATGAGCCGCAGCAGGAGGAGGATATCCAGCAGCCAGAGCAAGTAGACACTAGGCCACAACCTAAGTGGTTCAGGTCCATACTTCAGGATTCTAGGTAGATGACTATTCCACAGAGCTCCATGAGACGGAGCAAACCACCAGATAGACTTAGCTATAAAGCACCGGTGACAGATTTGATTAACTCTGAGCCTTCCAGTTTCAAGGAGGCTACACAACATGATGTGTGGCAAGAGGCTATGGTTGAGGAGTACTACTCCATTTTGAAAAATTAGATGTGGAATGTTGTGTCGACGCTAGAAAGAAAACGAGTGGTTGGATCCAGGTGGATCTATAAGGTAAAACATGTAGCAGACAGAAGCGTGGACAAGTACAAGGCGCGCTTCATGGCAAAGGGTATTCTCAGAAGGAAGGTATTGACTATGAGGAGACCTTCGCCCCTGTTGCCAGATTCTCTCCTATTCGGGCTATTCTCTCATTAGCAGCAAAGATGGGTTGGCACATTCATCAGATCGACGTGAAAACTGCCATCCTCAACATATGGTACCTCTCATACTAGTTTTGTATGTAGATGATCTATTTCTTACAGGAGATGAGAGGTTGATTGACGACTGCAAGTCCAACCTTGTAGTTGAATATGAGATGAAAGACCTTGGGTTGATGCATTACTTCCTAGGTCTAGAAGTTTGGCAAAGAGATGGGTGCTTCTTCATTGGATAGGGGAAGTATGGAGTGGAGGACTACGAATTATTTGATGCATATATTTAAAAAATATATAAATATTTGATGCATATATTTATAAAAAGGATGTAGAATGTCAAATTAGCTAAATAAAACATGAAAGCATAGATATAATCATTTAGTACACATAACATCAATCATCTTGGAGCTATAAGTTATAACATCGTCATCAAATGATCAATCATTAACAACACCAACCTTCAAGTTTAAACATATAATATTTGCAATCAACAAACTCTAAGAGATAACATCAACCATGAAAAGAAACAGAGCATCATATTCATTAGCAAAAAGTTATAAGATAAAGGCAAAGGTCCTACATTTGAAAACCTACTAGTGATTGGGGGTGTGGCATCTTTTTTGTATGAATTTAATCACCATCTGATAACTCAAAAGTTCAACCTCCAAGAGCTCTAATGCTATGGCTCCATCCTCCAAATCAGCCTCCTCTGGATTGTTGCCCCAAGTCAAATATGTTCTATCATTCTTGGTTGCATCACAATAATGGGACACCAACGTCAATTTGTAGTGCACATAAACCATGCTTTTTGCTCGATCGACATTTAAATCGTTTCTCTTCACATTTTGGATGAAGTTATAGTTGCTCGAACACCTCTCTATAGAAGAAGTGTTAACAACCTATGAAAGCACCCTCACTGCCAATTTATACTGGTATGTGGTAGAGGAGCAATAAATGTTCCACCATTTCAATAGAACTCAACCTATCACCATCTTTGGTCACATGTAGGTTATCAAAGACTCCATGTTCACCAATGTATTTGCTCAATTCAGTTAGTACTTGAGCACACTCCTCTTCTCGAACTACATTCAAACTGTTTCTCTTCACATTGTGTATGAAGTTGTAGGTGCTTCAACACCTCTCTACACAAGAAATGTTAACAAACTATGAAAGCACCCTCACCACCAATTTATGCAAATATGCGATAGAGGAGCAATACACATTTCACCATTCGATAAGACTCAACCAATATAGATATTTGGTTGTATGCAAGTTACCAAAGACTCCATGTTCATTGATGTATTTGCTCAAAAATTCATTTTGTACTTAGCACACTCCTCCTATCAGGGACCAACTTGTCTAATGCAAGCATATACCCATTCTGCACCTCTGGATCTATGTGGTTTTCTCCTAACTCCACCCCTAGGTGCTAGTTGGGCCAACCAAGATGGAGAATAATATTTTGGTGTAAGGAGTAATGACATATGTTAGGGCATGGAGTGGAACATTTAGGTAGAAAAACCTTCCAATGCTTAATAAGTGATTTTTCTTGATTGAAGGGTGAATTTTTATCAAGGTTATGACAGAGGAGTTCAATCAACTCCAACAATTAGGCATCAATGCCACCAACATCAAGGTACGTAGAGAGATTGATGTGCTTGATTCAATTCCAATTCCTTACCCTCATAAATGATAGAATCTAGTGGAGATGTTGCAATCTTGAAATCCTGAAAACTATTAAGTCTGTTGAGTTTTGAATGGGATCTAAAATTATACTTTTTGCATATGAAGTCCGGTGAGGTTGGAACCACTCTCAAACGTCCTGAAACATTTAATGGTAATGTTAAAAATTTAAGTAAAATAATAGAAAATGAAAGATAAGGAAACTACAACTTTTACTTCAAGAATTTAACATTACCATATAATACATCCCCTAAATGAACCCTAACTATCCCCAAAAATCCAAGTGAAACCATGTCTTGGTTACAGAAACCAAAAAAAAGGAAAAAAAAATTGCCTCAATCCCTGGGAGTGTTGAGGAAGCGATGGGGAAGGACTTCGGGAGTGAAGCTTCTTCATCGCTCCCGAAAAAACTGAGGGAGCGATAGGGAAGCACTTCGGGAGTGAAGCTTCTTCATCGCTCCCAAAAAAACCAGGGAGCATTTTTTTTTAGAAGCATATTTCCAAAAAAATGCTTCCAGGACCGATTCTTGATCGATCTCTTTGGGAGCGCAAATTAGGAGCGAAGCGGAGGGGGGGGCGCTTCCCTGCAATGTAGCATAATAATAACACAAGCCACCATGATAAATCATCCTCTGAAGCATGAATATGTATCATGGAAACTGATAGACCACAAATAATCATCATCCACAACCATAGGCCAAAACTCATCCCGGACCCTTTTGTAGACTTGATCAATTTGAGTTGACCAGATCAAGAATGATCAAAATGATGACCACAAATGAAAATCTCTGATGCTACAAGTACAAAATGGATATACCATCCTCTATTATCTAGATTAGTGATAAGACTAAAGTAGAAGTGGCTTCTACTGGCAATTATAAGCACAATTCATGTATATAATATATCTAAATCAAAGTAATTAGTCACTATAAACAAGAACCTCAAGTGTATACTCATTCATAGATTTGGCCATTTTGCTAGTCAAGGGTGAAGGTGAATAAAACAAGGTAAGGCCATGGGAATGACTTGACACTTGACACTGTAAGCATCTAGGTTAAAGGAAAAGGGGATCCATACAACACATAAGCTGGACTAGGTGAACAATAGCGAATGGCAGTGTCTCACAGATGGGTGGAATAATGAGAATGCTCCACTAGACTCTAGACAAGCAAACATTTTTAAAACAAGTAACTTGCTTAGCAAAAGACACTAGTCAACCTCCAAAGGCAGGTGCCCTGAAAAGCCTTCTAGGCTTCCAAAAAATAACAAAGGCATAACCCTTACAAGTTAGCCTCGCCCTTTTTCCCTATAGGGGCAAATGAGCCATACATTATACAATGAATAAGTGTTCATCCTCTAGCCATTAACTCCATTTAACACATTTACTTTATTAACGTTTAATTAACTAGCCATCCTCCAAGAGCAAGTGCCCTGAATAGCCTAGCAGGCCTCAGATAATGACTTGGTATGACCTCGATTGCACGCCAATGTCCATAGGTGCAATGGAGTGACCACTCTGTTGTTCTTTGGGGGAAAACGACCTCACATCATACAAAGAATGAGTACTCGTCTCTTGGCAACCAGCTGACTTTTGCACTTTAATTGCAATAGTGTTTAAAAACGTTGTTATTTTGCTGGCTAGGCATCCATTTAGATAAAGCAATTAAGATTCGATGCCTTGGTGTCTAAAGACGCTTTTGGTTAAGACTATTTGTGTTCAAGACCTAGAGGAAAACAATCCCTGTGATGAGAATCACACAAACCAACACCGAGATACAATTTAAACATGGAGACCTATTCCAACATAGAGGTGAAGGTGGGGGAAATCCTAGATATCACTAGTCAAGTCACAAGTTAGGGTTAAACAAAAAGAAGGGAGACGACGGATGGATGGAGAGTCGGGAGACAGTGAAGATGGTGCCAAGTCTAGCAAGTTGTGTCCTTAAAGGGAAATGACCAAATCCATACTAAGAGTAGGGCATGACCAATGAGTATACAAAGAGTCTCTCGAACATAGCAACTAGATCATTTATATTTTAGATTTCAATGAAGACCAATAAAATATCACCAACATACAACCACTATCAACCAAATCTCACTAATAAAATAGACAACAAAGCATAACCAAAATCCACATGTACATATCCATATATCACCTGGGTCATATACCTGCATTATATTTGAACAATCTAAAGGCACTGAACCCTGCTGTTGTACATCATGGGCACTGTCATAAACTCTGCTCTGGGACATGAAAATGTCTAACTCAGTCATCAAATCTGGCGTTGTGAGGCTCAGTCATGGCATGAAACTAATCAATCTGAATGCTCTGGATCCACTGAATAAGAGTGATCATCAACTAGAAGCTCATCATCTGCTGATCTCAAAGTAAAGGACTGGCACAAAAATGAGCTTAGGACTACTCAGGAACAATGGTAGCCCAGCTACTATGTATGTGACAATAGTGACAACTAGTATACTGATTACTGGGTCAATATTTTTGGTGGTTTCACATATGCAATTGGCAGCTAGATAAGCCTTGGCCTGCAAATGGATAGAACCAATGGGAATTGGTTGGTGCCTAGATGAAAAGAATGGTACAGAAGTGCAATTTACAAGTGTGGATGAAACTCTCTACAGTTTATTCAGGTCCCGGAGAACTTGGTTTGTGAGATTTGATCCATTTTGGTACCTAGGTGTGTAGGAACTCAGAGTTATAAGGTTGAGAATAGTTTCTATATCTGTGGTAGGTAGGTTGAAATTTTCAGCCAACTTTGACTTGCATTAAGCTGAAGAGTCAATGATCAAACAAGGGGTTGGTGAGATGACTTGCTTTATATCAACCACATCAATTACATCTTCCATAGTCAACATTACTCTTCTTTTTCTGTGGAGAAAAACATTACTCTTCTTTTTACAGTAGCTTTAGCATTTTCTCTAAGGAATGCATGTGAGATAAGTTTGAACTGTGTACAAAAGGCATTGGGAATTTCGGATGTCAAATCATGGATAATAGTTTGGAGGATTTCAAGCAAGCAAACTCACATTATTGTTTCCAGTGGCTTATCAGTTGCACAACTCAGAGGCATGTTTCAACCTGAAAGCATCTTCTTCGATGCACTTGATCCAAATAAGTTTGTACTATGGAAAATCATTTGGTTTTTAATATTACCATCAAGAGAGGGTGTTTGTTATTTTATTTAAGAGTATATGTTAATTATATTATATTAAGTTAAGTTTCCCTTTACTTTATTATATTAAAGTGGCTTGCATGAATTAAGTAACATGTCATAAATGATCAAGTCATAATTAGGTTATTCGTTTCTTAACACAATAAGGTGGTTGGATGGGACTTGTGGCACAGAGCATTGTCTTCCTTATGTATTAACATTCACGATATTGTGTTAAGAAAATCACAGAACATTGTCTCACCATATTCTCTCATTCTGTCACTTCCCTCTCTGCAAGTATACTGCTAGTGTAGTGCATTACCTAACAAAGCAAGCCACAGTACATAGCTTTCTTCCAACGTTCCTAATCATATGATTACAACAAAGTTTATAACGATGTTTATTCTCATAAAGGACAAAATAAAGGGAACTGGTAGAAAAGTAAGCAAATAGTTTTAATATACAAATATCACAAGGAATTTTTTTTAATGCAATTTGGTAGATTTGTGGAATATACTGACAGAGAGGTATAAACTCAAAAAGTGTTTCTCATGGAAAGGGAATATGCAAATTCATAAACTGAAACACAATGATATTATCAATAAAAGATCAAGGGGTTCTTATAATAAAACAACAAATCCAAGTACACATTTTACCTGCATTGCAATCAAGTAAAGTGACTCAGCAGCTTGCACTCTAATTTCTGGGTCATTCTCTGGATCACGCTCGTGAGAAAGTGGATTAGCTAGCTCAAGTGGCATTTTGTTCGTATCCTCTTTGCTATAGACCTGGAAAACATTAAATAATGTAAAACATGAACTAATGATTGAAAGAGACATACTAAGACAAACAAAAATGAGCACCATTAAAGAGAAGCTTGCATTTATTTCTCTTGTGCACACACGCAAAGTGGCATACATAACAGAACATCTTGGGCCACTAGGACCAACTATCAACAAAGTCACCCTATGTTACACCTAGTTTCCGCTACATGGCAATGTTTACCCAATATGTGTGGAGACCCCTCTACAAATTCCACAATACGACAGGGACAAAGGTGCATAGAAAACTCTACCCCAAATATATATAAAAATTGCTTAAATACTAATGATTAAGCATTCAAGGTTTTAAGTTTTTAACTAAACATTCTCCATTGAACAAAGAAAACTATGAAAACAATAACATAATAACATCACAATCTCATGGAAACAATAGAATATGCTCTGCAAATGTGAGTATTAAGCTAAAAATGAATGCCCAACGGTGAAGGAATCCCAATACTAGTAAAAACTGAATATCAAATGGTAGAAGTGTGTCAAATTAAGATTTCAATAGGTTTAAATAGATGGTAGAGGGTAGGTGGACCAACTAGAAAAGGGTGGGAGTGAGTAGGGTTTTCCTTTTTTATTCCTTCTTGTTTTTTGGGCATGAGGTGAAGACACACAAACAGGATGTGTAGATGTCACATCTCTCATCCCACAAGGTATGTCCAAAGGTCGAGGACATGAAGAATAGAGACAAGGATGTGCCCCATACATCCCCTGCCGAATCTGATATAGCCTGGTCATACTTAGGACATACCGCAAACCCCTGTTAACACAAAATTTGCCCTACTGAATATTTGATAGTGGGGTGCCTATTCTGGTTGGTGATGTCTATAAGAACAGAAAATACAGCAGTACAAATACAGTAATAGGTTCCCCTGGTTCGCAAAGTTAATATTCCTGGATCAATTTGCGAGATCGAAATTCCAGAAGATAGCAGGTTAAAGCAACCAACGCATACCCAAAGTTCAAACATAGGCACTTGCCCTGAGGTTAAAACAGCAGATCCAAGGTAACCCTTTGACCAAGTAGAATCAGCAGATTCAGCACTTTTATGGGGACCCACAGGCAGGCAAATATTTTTTTTCATTTGTTTGAACTCCAAAATCTGAATTCGATTCAACCAGTTCTTTTGAACTCAAGTCAGCATTATGTACTGAAAAGGATGTTCCAATGCCTGACAAACCTATCTATGAGATTTCTGGATATGAAGCCCCCAATCACTGGAGAGTATCTTCACCCAATGCATGTCCCAGTTCCAGTAGTGCAATGCATCCTATCACCGGTACGTGGATTAAGTTCTGTTCTGGGTAAACCTAGCTCCAAAATCGCTCAAAGGGATTTGTCCCGTTCAGTAGATGCAGATAGCTGTTCAGATTATTTCTTGAGTTCTGGAAGTTATGAAAATGGGCTGCAAAACTATGAGTATTACACACAATAATTAGACCTCAAGGAATCATATGCTTGATCTCCACGCCGTCAATAGTACAAGTAACATTCCTCCAAATGCAAGCAGCAAAATCTGTGAGATGGACACCTCCAGACCCAGTACTTCCATCCATAATGATCTAGTAAACTGCGGAAACAGTTGCTACACAAATATGTCTTACAATACTTGACATACACAAGGCTACTTGCTACCTATATAGTTAAGGATATCATTCCAAACACTGTAAGAGGCGAAACTGGTGTTTCATGTTTAAATTTGAGCACCTTGTTTTAATGGTGAGGCAAGGCAAAAGTCCTTTATCACCAACTAGAATACTATAGTGAAAACAGAGGATAAGGTCTCAACTTGGAGATGGGAGACACGAGGATGCTTGTGAACTCCTCAAGATATCTATTGATAGAATGCAATCAATATGCCTTGAATCTTGATGATGTTGGCGGAGAAGAGGCAGTCAATCATGTTACAACTTGATTTAGCACCTAAGTAGAAAAGTCTCAATCCACCAGTGCTATCAAGTGCACCTTTGGAAGAAAAACGCCGCGGTCGCCTTAGTGCTTAACTTCCCTCTTTTAGGCCAGCTCTCAAGGCCAAGGGGGTCTTCCCTATGAGTTTATTGGATCTAATATTTGAGGAGAGCTAAGGGAGGATCAACTTGTTTCAAGTATGAAAAGTGTATTGTTAAGTTAATTCCCAAATAAGCATTTAACCACTTTAAATTTTGCAATAACTAATAGATCAAACACTAAGTATTGCTCAATGATGTAAAATAAAAATAAACCAGGAACATTTGCAATAACAAAAGTGAAAAATAGCAATGAATCACAAGACTTCAAAACTAGTACATTCATTGACATGAGAAACAATTAATCATTCGCCAATTGAAATTGCAATATGGGACAAGTTAGTGAAGAGATCTTGAAAGTATGCTTTGAATGAGACCTTGATTGAGAGAAGATTTCTGAACAATGTGTCACCCAAATTTTATTAGACCAAAATAAAATTCCAGAATTCTTAGCAAATGATTATGGCAAATACAGCACTCGAAATTAAACCATTAAACCAAGAGACTTTTCTAGAATTAAGAGTCAAAATATTTAGCAAATGTATTTAGTAATAAGTGAGAATATAAATTAGAATTCAACAAATAAAATCACTAAGTTGTCTTGCTGTTATATGGAGCACAATGTAACAGTAAAGCTCAGAAAATTCCAGAATTAAAGTGAGTTACCTTAGCCAACAATTAAACGTGATTTAACAAGTGAAAATTTATTGTTAACCAAATTAAATTTTCCATAAATTAGAGCTTGTTGTTCCAATGATTTTCTATCAAGGAAATAAACAAGAAAATAAAGGAAATTCAGATTTTTACCCCAAAAAATAAGTGCAGAAAAATAGAACATAAAAACTATGAATTCTAAGAGAATTGCCTAAACAATTTCCAGAATTAAAAGATATTGCTATAGTCATTTCCAAAATTGATTATAGTCATTTCCAAAATTGATTAAGTGCAACATTGGCCACCTCAAATCACTAAAAAATTTAACAAAAAACAGAATTCTAACCCAGAAATTTCAATGATTAATTCCAGCATAAAACCTTATAAAAAATATGGAATTTAGAGCTAACTAGGGTCAATTTTATTTCTGTTTTTTCTGCATTAAGCCAGTGAACTAGAACAGAAATAAAAATGCAAATAAAACATGGAAAATAAGATAAAACCATAAATTCACGTAGGCAAACATGGAAAAAATCCTAAATACTATTTCTTTGAATTTTTGTGATTTTTTCCCTTAAACAAAAGGAAATTGTTGTTTTGGATTTTGGTCATAGAATTACAGAGCTTACAACTAGTGTCCTCAAACTCTTGGTCAATTGGAGTCTTTAGGGCTATGTTGCAGGAAACACCTGCCCAGGTGGCATTGCATCAATTGAAATGCCAAAATGGGTACAAAACCACCTGGAAACGCTGTTGGCCATACCGTAAGACATTTCACGATTTGAAAACACCTTACGGTATGGCCAACGGTCTTTTGAGGCCGTTTCAACAAAATTTGGAACGTTTCCAACATATGTTTCATCTTCTATGGGCCTGCCCAAGCGACTTTGGGGGGTGTGTCCCGCGGGACCCTCATAATGCATCAAAACAGCAAATTCAATAGTAATGAGCAAATCAAATTAGTTATTAAACACAGTTAATTAGTTTTTATACTCAATTAAATAAAACAAAAATTAGAATTCTCTAGAAAGCCTAATAGCCTCTTATTCTCTATAAGAGAGCACTTCATCCATTCGTTCCCAACACTTTCTTCAGCAAGAAGAGCTTCCTACAGCAGCAGCAAACATTTTAGTTGTGTTTTGAAGCATTGGGAGCAAGCTTGGGCGCATTTCTAGCAAGAGGACTGTTGTCATATACATAGTAGCTGGGCTACCATGGTTCCAGAGCAATCCTGAGCACATTCCTGAGCCAGTCCTTTACTTTGAGATCAGCAGTTGATGATCACTCTTATTATTCAGTGGACCCAGAGCATAGAGATGATTGGTTTCATGCCATGGCTGAGCCTCATGACCCCAGATTTGATGACTGAGTTAGCCATTCTTTGTGTTTTGGAGCAGATATGTTGACAATGCAGATGATGTACAGCAACAATGTTTCTGTGCCTTTCAGATTGTTCGGATCAGATACACGTATATGACTCAGGTGATATATGGATATGTACATATGGATTTTAATTTTGCTCTTTTATCTATTTTAGTAGCTAGACTTGGTTGATAGTGGTTATGCATTGGCGATATCTTATCTGGTTTTATTGAGATCTAAAGAAAAAGTGATCTAGTGGCTTTATTCGAGAGGTTCTTGTATATACTTTTTGGTCATGCCCTGTTGATAGTTTAGTCTTGGCACCATTATTCACTTCTTTCATCCATCTGTGATCCTTCGTATGCTATTTAGCCTTGACTTGTATCTTGATTAGTGACATCGAGAATTTCCCTCACTTTCACCTCTATGTTGGGATAGATCTCCATGTTTATGTGTCTCGGTGTTGGTTTATGTGATTTTCGTCAAAGGGATTGTCTTCCTCTAAATCTTGAACACAAGTAGTCCTAACCAAAAGTGTCTTTAGACACTAAGGCATCGGAACTTAAATGTTATTTCTAAATGAATGCCTGATCAGCAAAATAGTGTTTTCAAACACTACTGCAAATAAAGCTTAAAAGTCAGCCAGCTACCAAGAGACGAGCACTCATCCTTTGTACGATCTTAAAGTGTGCAAAGCTTACTGTGAATTAAATGCAAATAAAGGTTACTTGTCTAAAGTCTAGTTGAAACATTCTCATCATTCCACCCATTTGTGAGACACCACCATTCCCTAGTGTTCATCTATACCAGCTTATGTGTTGTGTGGATCCCCTTTGTCCTTGTCGCCTTTCACACACCTGGGGGGGGCGTGACAGAAATCTTCAAGCCACTTGGTGTGTCCTTGGGGGAAAATATCGAGTCAAGGCTGTCACCTTGTTCTTGAATCCTCCGTTTAGGCCAACTCCTAACGAAGCCAACGGGGGTAGACCATATTAGTTGCTAAGGCTTTTAGGCTTTAGTGTTTATGGTGATGAAATAAGTTACTTAGGAGTTTTGATAAATGAATTTAACACAAGATATTTGCAAGATTTATTACACCACAACAGCATAAAAATTAATACTTGATAAGCAAGAATGCGGAAACATATGATAATATCGAAAATGGACCAGTGCCAATAATGGAGTCCACAAAAGAAATTGTTGCTGAAATGCGAATAGGATGTTGCAAGTGCTCTTGGTCAAATTTTAAGTTAATGAGATGAGTTGATTACTTAGGGGGCAAGGGAACTCCCGATATACCAAGGGGGTATGGGGAGTATGTCCAAAACCCTTAACCGATACGGCTACCGGCAAGGAAGCAGGAACAACTGGTCAGTGACCTCGAGGTTGGATCGAAAGAGACTCCTGGAGGTTTTTTTTTTCTTTTTAACAAGAACACAAGCTTAAAATCCTTAAAAAATTACCAAGACTCCGTTGTGTATGCTCTACACTGGTTGCAATTAGTTCGATCAGCCGGCTGCATCAAAAGCAGCGTGGGTGACTAGAATAACTAGTTCTCACATCTTTCAATAAACCTCCCCAAGAAAAAAATCCAATGCCTTGATTTAAGCCATTGCGGCGACAACAGTCCTTCAACCGAGATGTTCACAGTGTTGAGTGTCAAGTCATTTCCCTTGGCCTAACCTTGTTTTACCACCTTCACCCTTGACTAGCAAAATGGCCAAGTCTATGAATGAGTATACACTTGAGGTTTTTGTTTATAGTAACTAATTGCTTTGATTTGGATCTACTATTCATATAGTGTGCTTATAATCGCCAGTAAAAGCCACTGATACGTTAGTCTTGCTGCTAACATAGATAATGAACAATGCTTTATCCATTTTGTACCTTGCAGCATCAGAGATTTTCATTTGCGTCACCATTTTGATCATCTTTGACATGGTCAACCCAGTGTGAGCAAGTCAACAGCAGGGTCGGGATGAGATTGGCCTACAGTGGTTGATGTTGATTATTTATGGTCTGTTAGTGCTCATTAGATTTATGGTGATTTATTATGGTGACTTGCATTATTTTTATGGTTATCAGCATTTACAGGCCTTATTATTACTATTAGTCTAGCGTGAATGAGCCTTTTGATGTATCTTGTGATGGACATATGGTGTATGAGTACTCATTCCTAGTGGATTTGGACATTCTAAGTCCATTGGTGCACTCAGTCTTCAGTTTCAGTCACAGGTGTAGATATATTGGTCAATTCATCTTCCAGTTGTTGGATACCATATAAAAATGGCATTTTGATACTTTTAGTGATGTATTTTTTTCTCCGAGGTTGCTATAAGTGGATGTAATGGTGCAGCCACTCGTTTATACCATATTTCTATGTTCTCGGATTCATTTCTACACTTAGATTTGCCCCTAGTGTGATCAGCAGTGAGTTACAGATAGTTTTAACTTCCATGATGATGTTTCAAGCACATTAAAAATGAAGAATTGGCTAACAAAGGAAATCGATTTGCGCAAATGAGGCAAGGAAATAGCATGAAACTTATTCGAAGAATGATGTTGATATGTGATGCACCTTCCAGCATGGTCATCACCCTTTGTGGGCTCCACATCATCCTAGTATTCATCATTTTGAGCGATTTATTGTACTATTAACGGGCCATGACTTAGGGACTTTGGTCGCTTTATGATCATATTTTGATACATTATATGATGCTTTCCCTTGGGATCACGTTAGTGAAGGATATGTTACACCTCCTAGCCCCACCATGTGCTATGTCATGTTTCCTAGTCATATTTTATGTGGTGCATCCCCCTTGGGCATCTTAGAGAGAGTGTGACCCCTCTTATGTTGAATTGATCCATGTATTTTGTATCCGGCTAATCTTAGCCATTGATTAGATTGATGTATCTTTTAATCTTAGTCATCTATACTATTGAGGCTAGGGATTTTGTATTAGAGAGATCTATATATTGAGATGCTCTATTATTTGTAAAGGGACTTTTGGCACTTGGATTTCGGCAATAATAAAAATATTTTTGAGAAATACGTGGAAGCTTTGTCAAATGTTCTCGTGTGGAGATTGGAAAGTCTTTTCTATTTGGCATTCTTGAGGATCTTTGCTTTTCCATAACATCTTTCTTACAGGGGCCGTGTTGATTTGCACGAGCATTTTGGAGAGGGCGCTATTGTGGAGGCAACTCCCATCTCATTCCTCCAAATCGATTTCAACTCAAGGGGTTTCTTACTTGCACCTTTCGGGATCATTAATATTTTTCATGAGTTGCCTTGCAGATCTTTGTTTCTAGCTTCTGGATCAATTCTAACTTTCGGGTTGATTGATTTTGCAGGAGAGGGGTGCACTGGTCACTTGGAGAGCATAGCAATTTCACTAGGGAAGTAGAGAGCCTGCTTGAAATTAATCTAGAATGGGAAGATCATCATCACACTTGATGGCCACAAGCATTTCCAGGTACGTTTCATTTTATTCTTTTGCATTTTGGCGTCTATTCCATTTCTCACCATTAAAACCCTCATTTTATAGATCTGATAGATTCGACAATTATTCGAGCTTGAAACTTAAAACCCAAGTCCAAAATAATTATTAAACCCTAGATCTGAAGTTTGAACCAAAATAACCCCATTTACCCCCGGATCTGGCACTGGTCACTTCTAAGTGGGACGCCCTCCTTAGGTTTTCACGTTTTTTACATATCTATCATTTGGGTATCGCTTGAACCCTCTCAAAATGTTTCATCTAGGTCAAGCAACTCTTCTATTTTCATCTCATCCCTTACTTTCCTCATTTGGGTCCACACACCAATTATTTGCATAAACCCTAGATGGATCGCATTTGGGTATTTTTCCTTGGCACTCTATCTAACTAGATCTAATTGCATAAACTCATTGTGGTACATTTTACCTGTTGGTTGAGTATTTTCGTTATTGCCTAAGCCTCCTCAACCGATCCTAAACTCCTAGAGACCACATCCTTTTCCTAGATCTAGATTTATCCATTCAAGATCTACTCTCACTTTACATTCTTAACATTTAGAGTGTCTTGATTTGTTCCACTAGTCTTCGTAGGCATGTAGGCTAGTTAGGGTCTCCCCCTTGATCTTGCTTCTAGCTTGGTCTAAAGCGACAAGAGCCCGTTTTGTGTGACAACTACCTTCTTATATTAGTGGATGAGACCCTTGCAGTGTCACTTGGTTAACTACCTTACCTCTACCATCCTGGATAGGATACTTTTGGTGGTAGCTACACCTAGAGGCTTGAGTGATAACAAGGACCATTGTGGGTAACAAAAAAAAGGGTGTGATCAACATTAAATTTGGTGAGTATATTTATTTATTGTTTTTTACAGCATTCATGGTTTCTCAAAGTGTCATTTCTAGAGCCCCTAGAGATCCTAAAGCAAATAAGCAACAAGCAGAATGTCCTCTTTGGAACTATGTTACCATTATCAAGCAAATAGTTGGTGGGCGTTCATGCGAATGGAGGTGTAATTTATGTGAGATGGAGAGACTTACAGGGCTCTTACAAAGAATCAAGCCTCACATTTTGAAAGAAGGGGTGAAGAGTGTTGAGATTTGTGCACATATCAAATATCCAGAGGTGAAGGCCAATTTTCCCAAAGAGCATAATGATGCTCAAACATTGAAAGAGCAAAGAAGAAATATATATGGATATCGATAATGTGGGCAATACTTGCTTGGATGCTAGTAGTGAGAAAAGGGTTGTCCATGAAGCAAGGAAAAGGGGGGTGGTACAGCTTCAAGAAGAGATATCAAAACCTCCTACTCCAGGTAAAGATAGCAAGTTTTTGAAAATGCTCAACAATCAAGGGAGAGAAGAAGTTGAGACAAGAGTGGAAAGGGTTGTCTATGCTTACGGTAGCTCTTTTAAAGTAGTTCACCCCCCCCCCCTATTGGAAAGATCTACTGAGGACAGTTAACAGAGCCCCCCAAGGTTTCAACCATCCAAACTACGAAAAACTCTGAACAATTTTGCTCAAGAAAGAATCAACTTCCTGGGGATGTCTTAAAACCCATTCACAACTAGTGGAGTAGCTTGTGGTTTCCCATTAGTTCATGTAATGTCCTCTTCCAATCAGGCCTTGAGGCCCAAAACCGCTAACCTATGTGATTCCTGTGGGTTCGAGCGGTTACTGACAGCTAGGGAATCAACTGAGGACTGATGCCATCCATAGAAGATATAGGGCATCATCATTTGGTCAAGAAAGGCCACCAGGGCCAAAGGCCACCTTCGTGCATGCCATCCAAGCATTATTTAATGATGCATGCACTCTTTAAGTCTCCATCCGCATGAATGCAAGTCAACGGCAAATTAGAAGATAAAGTGACCTAATTAGGTCAAAGATTAGGTTTTGCGCAGTTGAACTTTATAAATAGAGGATAAAGCGAGAGGAGACTTCACTTTTGATTATGATTATTTTGGGAGCTCTTGGATAGCAGCACAGCAGTTGGAGTTGGAGACGGAGTCTTCAGCTAACAGGATTTTGGCAGTGAAACATCTGCCCTAATCTTATTCAAGGTAAGCCATACTGGTTCACCACTTGTTCTTCATTCATTCATCAGTTATCTAGCATATGGTATAGATCGTTCCAGGGAGACGTGTGCCCGTAAAGAGGGGGTTTTCAGCCGAAAAGCCCTAATCAGCTGTGGGGCCTTCAGATCTCAGTTTCCTTCCGAAACTCAGGCACCATTCTCATCATCAGCATCATACTTCGGTACTCGATGATTATCAGATCCATCCGTGCTCATCCGGAACAGTTATCAGCAGTTTCGGGATTCCAGGGGCGTGAGCAGCTGTCTCTCAGAAGCAAGTCGCTATCCTGCCTAGAGGACTCAGAAATCACTCTTGTATCAGGCATTCTCTCCAGCACGGAAAGGCTATCAGCCCCGCAAATCCGCAGCTCCATCGGACACCTCCTTCCCTGAGGGCGTCACCCTTTTCTGACTGGGCGTCTTGCTGCTGGGGGTTCACCGTAAGCAGAGAAGATCAGTTCATCTCCGATCCAGCTCTCAGTGCTTGCATACTTTCTCCGAAGCAGTCCAGTCGGCTTATCAGTGGTAAGTGTTCATTCTATCTCACAAACCCTATCCCTAATTTTTCCTATAAAATAGGGATTTTTGCATGGCAGTTTGCATGCCCAGTTGTATCAACCTTTTTGCTTAGAAATAGAAAATATCGGGATTTGGGATATTACAGTTCAAATGGATGCATTGTTACAAGGCACGAGCCATTGATCAATGTCATTGAGTCATCACCAAAAGCAACCATGTTCTTGAGAGCAAAAGTTTGTTCAAATGAGGTAAGAGATAGAAAATTCATTGCTGACATTGTAATTGTTGTTATTGACCAATTAGGCCCGCAAAATGCAATGCAAGTTATCACAAATAATACACTTGTTTGTAGAGTTTGAGGATTGATTGTTAAGGGTAGTTACAATCATATATTTTGGACTCCTTGCATTGTGTATAATATAAATCTGATTTTGGAAGAGATAGAATCAAAACTACATAAATTAAGGTCATAGAGCAAGCTAGGGAGATCATAAAATCCATCACCAACCACCACCAATCTCAAGCAATATATCAAAAATACTCTAAATTGGAGTTGCTCAAAATTGTTGAGACACGATATGCCTCAAACTTCGCCATGATCCATCGCCTTATTGAGGTCAAACATTCATTGATGAGTATGGAGTTGGGTATAACTTGGACCGAGTCTAGACAATCAGATTCACAGAGAGGAAGTATGGTGCAAAGGGTGTTAATTGATGAGGATTGGTGGAGAAAGATAGAATTCTTGATCAAGTTCACATTACCTACGTTTGAGCTTTGTTTCTGCCTAATTCGCACCTCAGCTCACGTGGCAAAAATCTTCAAGCCATTGTGTGTGACCTTGGGGGCAAGCAAGAATCAAGTGTTGTCACTTGATCTTGACTCCTTCGTCTAGGCTCTCTCCTAGCGAAGCCAAGGGAGGTGGTCCCTAGACGGAGGAGTCAAGATCAAGTGACAGCACTTGACTCTTGCTTGCCCCCAAGGACGCACTTCAATCCGAATGGAAGTTCTTCAATCTCACTCTCTGCAAAATTCTCTTACAAACTCTCTTTCTCACTCTCTCGCTGAAAGCTATGAGCAAGAAATCTCTCTCTGACAATGTGTGCGTCAAAGCAACTTTGTGTGTGTCCTCTCCACCAAATCGATCTCCTTCTAACTCAATGGCTAAGATAAAACCCTAACTCTCACTATGGATCAACAAATGAGATCCTTTGGTGAGATCAATGGCCAAGATTAGATTAGCCATGGCCCATCACTTAAAAAAAATTCACTTGAACTTTATAAAAGTGACTCCATTAAGTCAAATTAAAATTAGATCACATAATGCACTTTTCCTAAGTATAAACTTTGGATAAAGGCAACGATCAATCTGGCTTTCGGATTTATGTCTTCCATCAAGCAAGGACACATGCAAATGATAGAAGACCTTCCTTGTTGCCACTTTTTAACACTCCCTCTCAACGATGAAGGGATTTGGTAGCAACCCCAACTTGTCTCTGAACTTCACAAAGTTGTGCCTGCAAAGTGCCTTGGTGAATATGTCTGCCACCTGCTCATCTATCTGAATGTACTCCAACCAAATGGTTCCTCTTTGTACACAATCTCTCAAGAAGTGATACTAGATGCCTATGTGCTTGCTCCAGTCATGGAACACTGGATTCTCAAATAGATTGATGACACTCTGATTGTCACAACGAACCACCGTAGCCTCCAACTCACACTCGAAGAACCCTGAAAGCAACTTTCTCAGCCACATCCCTTCACATGCAACCAAACTAGTTGCCATGTGCTTAGCCTCTGCCGAGCTCAATGCAACTGACTTTTGCTTCCTGCTGAACCAAGAGACAACCCCTGACCCAATGTTGAAACAACAACCTGAAGTGCTCTTTCGGTCTTCAACACATCTTGCACAGTCAACATCTGTGAACCCTGCTAATTGTATACTCCCAATGCGCTCATAAACCAATCCATATTCCACGATGCCTCTGATGTAGCGAAGCATATGCTTTGTAGATGTCCAATGTACTCTACGAGGGTCCACCATAAACTGACATAAAGAATTGACTGCAAAGCTAATGCCTGGTCATGTGTTGACCAGATACATGGGTGACACGATAAGCTGGCGATACATAGTAGGATCAAACTCCTCTAAACTCTATGCATCAATCTTCCTCTAGTTGGCAACTAGAGGCATGGAAATGGGTCTACAGTCCTCTATCCTGAATCTCCTCAAGATCGCTACTGCATACTTCCCCTATCCAATGAAGAAGAACCCATCTCGCTGTCAAACCTCCAGACCTTAACAAATAATGCATCAACCCAAGGTCTTCTATCTCAAATTCAACAACATGGTTGGACTTGCAATCGTCAATCAGCCTCTCATCTCCTGTGAGAAAGAGATCATCTACATAAAAAGCCAGTATGAGAGGTACCTAACCTGACAAGATGTATAGGTTGTAGTCACCCTCACTCCGCTGGAATCTCATCTCCTGTTGATAGTTGTCGAACCTTGAGTACCATGCCTGAGGTGCCTGCTTGAGCCCATAAAGAGCTCTCTACAATCTGCATACATGCAACTCCCAGTTCTCTACTTCGAACCCCTCAGGTTGCTCAATAAATACCTACTCCTCAGGAATGCAGTTTTCACATCCATCTGATGAACGCGCCAACCCATCTTTGCTGCAAATGAGAGAATAGTCTGAATAGAAGAGTATCGGGAGACAAGGGCGAAGGTCTCCTCATAGTCAATACCTTCCTTCTGTGAATACCCCTTTGCCACGAAGCACGCCTTGCACTTCTCTACGCTCCCATCTGTTGCATGCTTTACCTTATAGATCCCACCACCTGTTTTCCTCTTGGCCTCCGCACAACCTCCTACACCTGGTTTTTCATGATGGTGTCATACTCCTCAACCATAACCTCTTGCCACACATCATGTTGTGTGGCCTCCCAGAAACTGTAAGGATCATAGTTAATCAACTCTATCATCACTACCATATAGCTAAGACTATCTGGTGATTTGCTTTACCTCATGGAGTTCTGTGGAAGAGTCACCTGCCTGGAATCATGAACTGTGGACCTGAACCACTTAGGTCGTGGCCTAATGTCTACCTGCTACTGCTAGACATCCTCCTCTTGTTGGGGCTCGTCCTCTAAGTTAATGACCAGAAGATCATGTTCACCTGAATCCCTCTGACTACCAGAACCTGTGTCTTGTGTCTATACCTGTACTTGTGGCTCCTCCAACTTAACTCCTGAGTCTTATGTTGCCTGCTTCTGAGTTGGTAAGTCCATAGATCTCCATAAGGCTTTGTCCTCATCAAACTAGAAATCCCTACTCGCAATGATCCATTAAGGCTCTTGCGAGCGGGAATATATACACTGTATGCCTTAAAAGTCTCGTTGTAACCAACTGGTAGCCCCTTCTCACCAGAAGGGTCCAGCTTCTTCCTGGTGTCAGCATGGATGTAACAATAGCAAACACTCCCAAATATGTGTAGATGACTTACATCTGGCATAGTGCCCATGAAGACCTCGGGTGTCTTCCCCCTCAAAGTTGTGTGGGGACACCTGTTCTGAATGTAGACTGCGGTCCTGTATGCCTCAACCTATAGGAATAGTGGCAATCCCTGATCAAATAGCATGGCCTTGGTTGCTCCTACCAATGTCCTGTTCTTCCTCTCCGCCACTCCATTTTGTTGCATGGTAAGAGAAACTGTATGCTCTTTGGAGATTTACTCCACCCTCCTGCAAGCTTCTGAAGAACCTTTTTTGTCTAGTCATGTGACTAGATGTTCCGCTTTCAATGTACTAGATGTACCTACCTATGGTGCTTGACATGCAAGCTATCAAACAAAACTCCTCGTCGAAGATTTTGCTAAACTCTTCCACTTGTGCAGAACTTGCCATCTATGTATTGTTTTTCTTCTTGTTTGGGCACCGGGAGGAAAAATGTCCTGGCTTGTGGCAGATGAAACATTCGACTTTTGACATGTCAATGTTCTTCTTACCACCCTTCTTCTTCTTTGCCTTTCCCTTTCCCTTACCTGTTAGGGCTAGAGCCTCTTCATCCACAATCTTTGGGGGACTGATGGAAGAACCTGAACCATGACCCATACGGATCTCTTCCTACACAAAGTCATCCCACAATCTCTGCCAATCATGGAGCTTCTCCCTCACCACCACACATTTCACAAAGACATCCCCTGGCTTAGAAAATCCATTCATGGCTATCCAAACTAGCTCCTCATCTTCAGTCTTAGATCCCACTGCTCCAAGTTCATCCCTGATCTGTGTGAACCTTGTGAGATAAGGCACCACTCCTTCACCCTTGGCCATTTTGATGCTTCGTAGTCTCTCCTGTAGCACCATCTTCTCATTCTCGGTCTTACTCTGGTAAAGCCTCTCCAAAGCCGTCCACATTTCTAATGTTGTCTTCTTCACGGAAAGGTGAGGGACTATGTGATCCTTCACCCCATCCAAGATAATCAACATGGCCCTAGAATCCACCTTCTTCCATTTAGCCAACTCTGTCGGATCTGTGGGCGCATCTTTTTTGGAGTCAATATGCTCCTCTGCATCACTAATATCAGGGATCCTCATGATCCTCTCTTTCCATTTAGGAAAGTTCTGAGCCCCCTGGAGTCTATCTTCGACTCTCAACTGTATAGCCATAATGAAGTGTACCTGTCAAACCCTACATCTGAAACTCTAAGTTTGTGCCTTCAATAGATCTGCCCCCAATCTATTCAATAATGTTGCTTTCTCTCAGATTTGCTTAAAAGAGCTCTGATACCATGTAAATTTCCTTAAAACCCACTCTTGAGTTACACAATATTTTTTTTATTTAAAACCCCAAATAGATTACTGCTAAACCACATCTAAATTTCTTCACAAATATTGCAGCAGAAAATAAATACTAAGAAAAATAGAACAGCAATCCCAATATTTTCAGGTATAAAAACCCCCAAAAATACCTAAGATGGGAAAACCGGTGCAACAATCTAAGGAGATATTTTTATTAGCAAGATATAGAGCAATACAATCCAGAAATCGATTTTACCCAACTTGGCAAAATCGTACAACCGAAACTCACTGAAAAACACCAACAAGATCATACGACCCATGCGTCAACATGTACGGCCCATGCGTCAATGTACGGCTGCCTACGTCACCCATACGACTGCCTTCATCACTCGTACAACCGCCCACATCAGTTGTACCGCTACCCTACGTCTTTTCGTACGGCCTCCTGCATCAACTAGTATGGCCTTTCTGTGATTTGCATGTGTTGCCCTGTCAACCTCTGAATGAAAGTTCTTCAGTCTCACTCTCTACAAAATTCTCCTGCAAACTCTCTTTCTCACTCTCTGGCTGAAATCTATGAGCAAGAAATCTTTCTTTAACAATGTGTGTGTCAAAGCAACTGGGTGTGTCCTCTCCACCAAATCGATCTTTTTTTAACTCAATGGCCAAGCAAAAACCTTAACTCTCACTATGGATCAATGGATGAGATCCTCCGGTGAGATCAATGGCCAAGATCACATAATGCACTTTTCCTAAGTATAAACTTTGGATAAAGGCATGATCAATCTAGCTTCCTATTTTATGTCTTCCATCAAGCAAGGACACATGCAAATGATAGAAGACCTTCCTTGTTGCCACCTTTTAACATTGCACTCTTCAGATCAAGTCTGTAAATGTTTTAAATCGAATTTGTGTCGCCATGTTATTTTTTATAATATTTTATTTTTTCTTATAATAGACACGTGTCAGCTCCACAGTGAACATGGAAGGAGTTACACATCCCCCTACTATGCTTTAGGATGCGCCTCTTCGGTGCAATAGGTTCAGGTGCTTGTCATGAATCTTCTGGTAAGTGCAGTTTGGAGTGTATCTAGAAAGAACAAGATTCCATTTGCAACAGGGGAGGAGACAATCAGGCCCGAAATTCATTAAAATGGCTATGTTTCATGTGGAAGGAATATTTCTCAATGCACATTCTACAAAGCAAAATCTCAAATGTCATCAAGAACAAATTATCACATATATTACCATTGTTCATTCTAATGCACTTGGAAAAGTACCATACCTGTTTTCCTGCAAGAGGCAGTAGAAGTGCAGGCCATAAAAATTGAGAAGTAAGAAGTAAATTTGACAGCTGTGTCTCAGCCTCAAAGCAACAATTCCGAATGGTGCCTGAAACCTGTCATAGAACACAATATTGCATGAGGCCAAGCAGTTCTTTTTAATGTCGTGCAGCCCAACAATGACCTGATTCAGAAGGGAGATCACAATAGCTTAGCAATAAAACCCTATTGAAAGAATATGTCGTAAAACACAATATTTCTTAACAGAAAGTGACCTGCAATGTTTTCTGCTGGAAGCATGCTACTGAAGTTATAATACAGTCCATTTTCTTAAGTTACTATGTTCATGATTTATCTACATAAGCAATTCATGGAGTTAACTCTAGTAAGATAAGCCATCATTAATAATCTGGAATGTTCTTACTTCTTACTGTTTCAAGTGGTAATCATATTAGCTTTAAATTGACGAAGAACCACAGATTGTTATAGAAGATGGTATCTGGACTCTGCTTGATTGAAATTGAATCAGAAGACCATTTATAATCGAATTTCCTGTCCCCACCAAGGGCAGTTAGTACTGTCTTTCAGAGACTCCAGCTACCCTCCATCAATAATCAGTTCAGTTATTTGTCACATTCTTTATATCAGGGCTCTTCATCCATGGGAGTAAATTTATGCGGATGCATTTACAATCAGTCCCACATACAGAGGATGATCACATCATTCTTCCTACTCATTTCATTTGAATATGGGCAAAAACACCAACCCACTGCTCTCCATTCCCCAAAGCTTGTGCTGCTTAGAGGTTATAAGGTAAGTGCACAAAGTAAACCCACTGACAGACTCAGCCAGAACTCATAGTGAGTCAGTGACACAATGGCAAAGCATATAGATCTGAGGGATAAATAGGGGTGTATCACTTTGACCTTGAATGGAAAGAAAGAAAGAAATTGTATTATTGTCCACAAGTGACCAAACAAGTCAATGGGACTAAAATTACAAGTCATTATAGCAATGTGGGAGTGCCAACGCAACCCCTAGATGCAAAAATAATACAAATAAAGATGAAGAGTATAAAGGGGTAAACCTAGGAGGTAAACCCTAAAATAGGAATTAAAATAAGTATAGTTGCATGTAAACACTACTCTGCAATAGAAGTAGAAGCAGAGAAGGAGTAATCACCATTATTGTGAATGTACGAATGCAGTGTCTGAGAATATCCTCTAGGGGAATGGCCCAGACTAAGTGTCAATTGGGAATAGAGATATATCTGTTTCCAGATGTGTGACCGCATATATCACCATCTCTAGACAAAGAAGACAGCTATCACCAAGGATCTCATAGACAATACATAGCCAACTTTGTAAATGCATACAATCCTACTGCTTTGAACAATCTTCACAATGATGTGTGACTTTAATGTCACAGAGAGCAATTAACTTGTTGCTAGTCATTGCCTCATTTTATATAAGTTTATCTATATGTGAAGCAATCAGACCTCAAGTACTAGGACCCACATAGGCATGCTGCAAGATGCACAATGCTCCTCCTCCCAAGTAGGGCATTCTCCAATCAAGCGAACCTCACCATGTTTCCAGAATGAAGTATGCCCACCAAGTTGTCAAGAGAACTCCAACATCCAAGGGCAGAATGCTAAGCCAGAACCTAATTGAGGTCCAGCAATCACTAAGCAAGCTATCTCCACCATACAAATCCATGATGGACTATCTTTTGTGTGCCAATCCATCTCGGATCATTTGAGGTTTGAACATACCCTACGTACCCCATAACTCAAGGAAGCACCCCCAAGCACCCCCAGTCATGGTATAAACACTTTTGGAGTAACTCAAACAACTAACAAGCAGTGAGCATTTTCCAAAATGAAATACAGAACCAAATCCCACCAAGGACTTTTTTTCCAGATGAAATTAGGCATAACAGAGTGTTTTGGCACACCACTGTGCAGGAAAAAGGTCTTGGAGGTATTCATTTTTTGGTTTTTGAAGTTGCTTTCGTGAAGCAGAGTCATTAAAATTTTGACAATAATATTTATGGCATCAGCATGAACTTCAAATTTGGACCAGAAGAAACCTTAAATTGTTGGAATGTTCACAGTTCACCCACCTAGCACAGTAATATGAAACTTAATGTGTTCCAAAAGAAATGTTTTCCAGATAAACAATATGAAGATGCAATTTCGAAAAACATGAAACCTTATAGAGAGTAGTTTGAAAATATGTATTTTTATAGAAAGTTTACCCCTGAAGAGAGTAAGCAAAATGTTTATCCCAATGAACCAAAGAAGAAAAGGAGTGCAATTGACTGGTTGTCTATTAGGAAAGTCTGCAAGCAGGGAGATGCTCAATACAGATGATTATCTAAGCAAGGGAGTGCTAGACTTTCGGGTTACTTTGAAACTGTTTACACCATGTTTGGGGGTGCTCCATGAGATTCAGGATACCTGCTGTATGACTAGCCCATGGATGGTCCGAGATGGATTGTAGCAGGAGAGATGGTCTAAGAGTATGCATAGTTGAGACGGCTTGTTTAGTGAATGCTTGACCTCGAGATGGTGTTAATTCGGCTTTCTTCCCTTGGGAGATCTTCAAGTAGTTTGGTGGACGTCCTTCATTGAGGCCTCGTGGAGGAGCCACTTACTTAGAGAATGCACTTCAGCAGATGTGGATCATTTTGCATCATGGAAGAGGGTTTCAAGCCTAGTTTGCATGTGGCAACTTGGTTCTGTTGACCACCAAACCAACTAGGTGGGCAACGATGTACGATGCACATGTTGGATGTGCCTTGAAGATAAGAATGAAGTACTTAATGATTATATCAAGGGAGGCAGCTCTTCTTCTCTTCTTCTCTCTATAAGATTTCCGCACCCTTGCGGGGGATTTTGTAAGGATATGTCAACATGAAGGTCTTGTTTTTTGTAACTTAATCACCTAAGACTTAGTCATTAGGGAAGTCCTTTCATCGAGTGTTTTCTCACTTGGATAATTAAAATTTATTTTTAGAGATTTTAATTATTTGAGTTTTTCACAAAAAATTACCTCCAAAGTGGTGAAAGGTGTTCTAGTTGTAGATTTTTCACTAGTTTTCAGCCACCGGTTTCAAGTAAAATTTAACTCTGTTTATGACATTCTCAGAAAATAAAAGTGTTGGAAATAAACATGAAATTTTTAGACTTTAAAACACTGCTGAAACTACAAATTTTCACTGACAGAAAATAAATATCAGCACGCCATTCAACACACAGAACACAAATATTTTTGGCCAATGGCCCTGGAAAAACCCACAAGGGGAAAACCAATGTTATCGGAACCGGACTGGTCATCGAACCGGCGAAGCCCAAAATGTGAACCAGACCGGAACCGGCAAAAAACCGGGTAAAAAACCGGATGACTAAAAAATACATAAAATATTCATATTTTGTAAAAAACATATATATTCATGTGCATACATATGAATCCAAACCATTAATACAGAAATATGCAAAGTTTCTCATATATATAGCAAATATGGGTGTAGATATCCAAAATAGCACCTAGTGCAATACATCTCTGAGGTTCTAAACCAAAGTACATTAACAAAGAGGCTCCAAAGTACATCAGCAAAGTTTTATTTTCTGGGTTTTTTAAAAAAAATCAAGTTTCGTGAGTCCCCAGTCCAGACCAGCCGGTTCGGCCGGTTTTGACCGGTTCAACCGGTTTTGGCCGGTTTCGGCCGGTTCCATACCCGATCTGGAAAAAAATCCGGTTTTTTCAATTTTTTTTGCTGACCGGACCAGCCAACCCTGTAAACCGGTCAAACCGGCCGGTTTTGCCGGTTCCGGTCCGGTTCCGATAATACTGGGGAAAACTAGTCAGAGAGAGACATTTTATTATTAGTAAATTTCCAGCAAAACTCAGAAATTTTCAAACCAACTTATCTCAACCTGGAAGAGAAAATTTATGCCTCGTTTTCTGTGCCAAACAAAAAAAATCAAAATCAGATTTTTCTCTCTGTTTTTTGCCTCGATTTCCGTGCCGCTGTACGGACGGACCGTACGGACCTCTAAATCTGTGCCAAAAAAATCCTCGAAAATCGTGCCCAGAAATCCGCCTTGAAAAACATGCATGATGCTTCAAAAATCATACCGTACGGACTTACGGACCAGCAATAAATGTTGTTGTACTCTCCTCAATTTCCGTTCCCTCTTTGCTGCTGTCCTCTCATCGATTTGCATGCTGCAAATTTTTCCTTTCTACCTCAGAAAATAAAACTTCTCGTCTCAGCTCTCTCTTCTCACTTCAATCTACAAAAGTGAGGCAAAATACCTTTCCCTTGCCTTTTTGAGTAAACCCTAGGGCCCATCTAATCCAACGGTGAATATTAGATTAGATCAATGGTTGAAATTAATTGTTCATATTTTATTTCTAAAATATTAATTTCACTCACCCACTTAAATTTATCAAAAACTGACTTTAGACATTAAAGTCAAATTAAATGTCACTTGAGTCATTTAATGCAAGGGCCACTTTATTTCCCCCTTCACTAAGCAACTAAGGCTAAAGTCACTTAGGGGAACACTTCCCTAGGTACAAAACTAACACTCCCTCTTACCGAGGAAGGTGTTCTGCACCACTCCCAACTTGTCTCTAAAGAAGACAAACTTGCCCCTCCCCGAAGACTTCGTCAATATGTCTGCTACCTGCTTGTTGACTCTCTAGGCAGACCAAGGTTTTACTATTATATATATGTCAACAATACCCCTAGCTCACTGGCCCTTTCGGCAACAGACCACAAAACGGCCTGAAGTCTCACCCAAAGTGATCTTATGGGTTGGCCAAAGACTCAGGTGTCCTTAACCAGGTTCTGTAGCATCCTGGGGTCTCGCCGCTTCTCTTAGCCAACGAGATCTCTCTGCGACGCACGTCTCTCTCTCACTCGCGGGTTCTGACAAGGGAAGGACTCCTATCGCATCGCAGCGACTCTGGCGATGCGCAACCCTCTCTTCCTCTTAAACCCGCAAGCAACGATATCTCACACTGCAGCTCCTCTGATGATGCGATATCACCTACTGCCAACGCAATATCTTCTATAGTACAGCCCACTGCGACCCTCGCGGTCCAAAGGCTATCTCACTGGGTGAACTGACTTGGTTAACTTTCAACAAGGTATTAAACACTCTGGCTTGAACTTCCTCGGTTCAACGTACTCTATCTCAACTTATACATGACTGGCTGAATAAGTATTCTGGAAACACTTTAACAGAGGGATGTATGACTGTGTGAAACAAGCGCTGATAAACTCATCGGCAGACACTTGATACATGTAAATTCACCTTCAACCTTTAACAATGTTGTAACTGAATGAGGACATCGACATACAGACATTTACTAACTGATATACAACATTCATGTAACATATAACAGATATCAACTAAGTAAAGCACAATCACATGAAATAATCACATCACACACTGGTTTTACGTGGTTCACTTCCAGGGTAGAAGCTACGTCCACAGAACTGTGTTTTATTATATCTTGAGAGAGTACACAGTTCTGCTGCAACCTGTGTGCAGCTAGAGATCTTCTGGGTAACTCCGCACTCACTGCCTGGACCCCTTCGCTCCTAGATCTCTTCTCTATTTCTATATTGCATTCTTACAATATTCTCTCTCTCTCTCTCTCTCTCTCTCTCTCTCTCTCTGTCAATCCCTGCGGATTGTTACATACATACTCCTATGAGCCAGCTGCTGGTTACAGTAAGATACTACAGACTGAATACAGAACCAGAGCGCGAGTGCCTATGAGCTAACAGATCAACTGACTCTCTAATTGTCTGACTAGCTAAAATGACTCAATGGCTAACTGGCTAACCTTTTACAATACAAAATACATCCCTTTATAGGCGGCCCGAAGGTCTCGCCATTACAACACTGTGGGCCTATCCCAACAGTAACCCAAAAACCCTAACTAGTGACAGTCGGTCTATCTGTACTCGAACTGCCGCTTTCAGTCACACCACAGCTCTCTGCGGTCTTCCATGCTTCCCGGCACTGACCATGGGTACTGGGCGTCGCTTCCTTTTCTGTCCTTCGTCTTCAATACCTTGGCCTCGTTGCTCCTTTTCCTTTATGAGGGTAGCTGAGCCCTCCTGTCTTCCGCCACTGCCTTGAATGCAGTGGGTGAGCTCTCTCTTCTCGGCCGCTCAGGTACTGTCGTCTTCTTTGAATTCTCTGTCCCGATAGTCATAGTTTCCGGCTCTGCTCTGCAGCTAGAACCATGCTACGGCGTCGTATCTTTACCATATCTCTTATACCTTTGCCAAAATTGTCTATCCGCCAAAATGGCAGCTTTTCCTGTAGCTGCGGGGCCCTACTCCAACAGTCCCCTAACACTTACTTGTGGCTCGTCCTCGAGCCACTATCAGCGGGCTTCTCCTTGGCTTCCTGCGAAGTCTGTTTAAATTTGTCGTGAAGTCCTGCGACTTCGTTCTGCATAGCTTCTGTAACTTAGTTCGTTGGGCTCTCTTATCTTTCCTTCCCTTATTGTCATGCTCTCGCTCTCGTCGCTTGCGAGACCTGAAGGATCTTAAGCTTTTGAGAAGCCTTCCACAGATATCCTTTCCTCTTTATCTGGGTTAGAACTTTTATCACAAGGAAAATCTGTATCCTCCAGCCTTCTCAAATATTTCATTCAGTCTGGATCCTTTCGTACAAACTATACAGGCCTTGAATTCCATTCCGAGAACCTTCGTTCCTTTCCTTTTTCCTTTTGTTTTTCTGCGTCTCGGATGCCTGTCTCTTGGTCCTTTTTTCTTTCCGTGAGATCTTCTGGGAAACTCCACGTGCACAGCCATCCGAGTTGGTCTTCTCTTTCTGTTTCTCACTTTTCCTTTCCTCCTTTTCCTTTTTCGTTGTTCTAGGCTGGACTCATCTGCTGTCTGAGCTTGACTCCTCATCCTTGGCAGCTGTCTGACCTGTGATGAAACTGGTTTCATACTCTTGGGTGGTGTCGCCATAGCAGACACAAGGCCTCCACGCTCGAACCTTTCCAAAATGTCTTCTATAGATTCTTCCTCGGACAGAACCCACTCGATGGAATACTTTGGATTCGCAATGGCTGCGAAATAGGGAAATAACAGCACTTGGTAACGAAATTAGCTCTACACAGGGAAAACTGAACAAGTTACTCTATAGCTCTCGGCTCTTTGCAAAAGTAACCGTCCTGAATGAATGATCTCTGCTTTTATGCTGAAGGCTATAATCCCGGACGCAACGGTCATCTAGGCTGAACCCGTCGGTGGTATTAATGCATGGACGAGACCACACCCGTCGTTTCGATCCTCATTAAATGCTGAAATCCGATCAAATTTCCCTCGAACCCTGTGTGCAGGCGCCGGTCTCATCGAAGATTTACTAAATCTGGAAAATTTAATATGCTGTTGCCAAATCTACGGTAAGGTATACCGGTCATTTCTTCATTAACTGCCTGTCAGAAGGCGAATTGACTGGCCCTCTGTCGTTTTTCAAAACTGGATACGTGGCACGGGGAATCATCGCCTTACCGCGATGTCACACCGCCTCACCTGTGCAAAACAAACTTTAAACAGTTTTTTTTTTTTTTGAACTCTCCTCATACGAATGCTTTTTACCTGCCGGTGTAAACTAACTACTGGTGCGATGCCTCCTTTCAACTACACTGGACATCTGCACTCTCATAACTGTCTGAGTTAAGGCTGGGGTATGGAGTGGCTAGCACTGTAAAGCTTAAGCCTACTGCCATTAATGAAAGTGGGAAGAAGCTCCCCGTTCAGTTTGCTAAGCTAAACGGCTCCTCCATCTGTAACTTGCTGAATCTGGTATGGCCCCAACCAATGCGTCTTGAATTTTCCTGGAAACTTCACAAACTTACTGTCATAGAGGCGGACTAGGTTTCCTATCTGAAAAATCTTGTTCTTGACATGCTTGTCATGCCAAGATTTCTCTCGTGCCTTCTGCACTTTCTGATGGAATCCTGCGATGAACCTGTCTTCCTCTAAGGCGAGCAGCTGCGCTAGCCTTTCATTTGTGGTATCTGTATCTGTCATCCCGATGATCTGAGCAATTCTTAGACTGGGCATAATATACTCCATAGGCATAACAGCCTCTTGTCCATACACCAAGCTGAAAGGTGTATGTCCTGTAAGTTTCTTACATGTCGTCCTATAAGCCCACAACACAGCATTAACCCTGAGGTCCCAATCGTTTCTTTGGCTGTTGCAGATCTTAGTAAGAGGGTTTTCTAGAATCTTGTTAAAGGCCTCCACCGTACCATTAGCTTGTGGGTGATAGGGAGTGCTCTTATGGTGCTGTATCTGGAATTCCTCCGTCAAGGCCTCAATAGTGTGGTTCAAGAAATGGGTGCCTTAATCGCTCATCAAAATTACTGGACATCCAAATCTACTGATAATGTTCTCAAAGAGGAACTGTGCAGCTGTAGCAGCGTCACAATTCCTTACTGCTTTAGCCTTCGCCCATCTGGTGAGGTATTCTGTTCCTGTGATGATGTATCTCGCACCAATTCGTTTTCTTGGTGGGTTGATAGGACCCACAAAGTCTATAGCCCACTTGTCAAATGCGCGCAACGTAATCTATGGTCGCAGCGGCATTTCATCTCTCCGCGAAGGTTTTCCTACCCTCTGGCAGATATCGCAGCATTTGCAAAATTCCTTAGTATCCTTATGTAAAGTAGGCCACCATAATCCTGCGGTCAGGATTTTCTACGCAGTCGGCTTTCCTGCGAAATGACCTCCTGCAGTACCGGAATGTGCTTCTCTGATAATGGCCTCTTTGTCGTGGGGCATGACGCATCTGCGCAGGACTTCGTCTGGACCTAACTTATATAATTGTCCTACAATCAAAGTGAAGTCTGCTGCTTTGACAGCTAGCTGTTTCTTTTGTTGCTTGGTAAACTCAACACGTGCCCATCCTGTAGTGAGAAAGTGAATAATATCAGCATAGTACTCGTCTGCGATCTGAATAGAAAACAATTGCGCATCGGGCAAGTTGTCCTCTAGGTTACTTGGCTCTTCTCCTGAGTCTATCCGCGACAGATGGTCTGGTCCGGCATTTAATTTCCCTGGTTTGACAATAATTTCAAAATCATACTCCTGGAATAGGAGTAACCATCTGCAGATTCGTCCCCCTAACACTGGCTTATTGACCAAGTACTTCAAAGCGGAATGGTCAGTAAACATCTTGAATGAGGCACCTAGCAGGTAGTGCCTGAATTTCTGTAGAGCATACACCATGGCTAATCCTTCTCTTTCCGTAGTGGTGTAGTTCTTTTCTGCGGTGGATAGTTTTCTGCTTGAGTATGCGATAGGGTGATCGATACCTCCTTCTCCCGACTGGGTTAAGACAATCCCTAGTGCGATGCCGGATGCATCCACATGTACATGAAATGGCTTGGTCCAGTCTGGGAAAACTAGGATGGGATCCAAATAAGAACATATCAAATCCAAATAAGTTCATATCAGATCCAAAAGTGTGGAATGAAATCAAATCCCCAGCAGTTGTTTTGAAGGAGACTTACGATACTTATTTCTTCACAAAATTGATGAGAACAGCTACAAGTAGTACTAAAAGCTCATGAACCTGAAATATTAAACCAAGCAATATCAAATCAGATCCAAATAAGATCATATCAGATCCAATAAGGTTCATATCAGATCCAATAAGGTTCATATCAGATCCAAAAGTATGGTCCACCAAGACGGTAGATGCACAATTTTTGTCTTCTTCAAAATTCTGAATTTTGGTGCATGCAATCCTGCAGGAATTTACTGGAAGATCTAGATCAAGGAGAGTGAATTGATCACTCTTGTAATCTGATATTTTTTCCAAATATCCAAGGTATTACATATTTGCAAACCAGTAGCAACATTAAAGGGAGAAATATCAAATTCCTCTTCACTTTCGGAAGCAATCACTGGCAAATTTGGCACAGAATTTAAAGGAGAATCATTGGAGGAGGACTTTTCTTCTTCTTCATCTTGAACGACTTCATCAGAGAGAGTTGAGGCCAAGCATCTTGGATCAAGAACGCTTATGGTGTTGGATGTGCTCTCCAAAGCGCTATTATGATCCTCATCAATCTTTCCAAAGGTTCTGTCCACTTTTGTCCAGAGATCCTTTGGATATTCAACAGATTTAGTGAGGTAGCGCAAGCTAGGAGAGAGAGCCAGAGCTATTGTTCCAAAAGCTGCATCACATTCATTCAGCCGATCATTCTCACTATCATAGGACTCTTCACCAAGTCCAAAAGACACCTCATAGAGATCTTGTCTCTTCAGAGATGCAATCATCTTCATCTTCCATTCTGAATAGCTTGTGAATGAGGTGAGAAGAGGAATTGATGATTCCATTCGAAGTTGTACCTGCAATTACACAAAAAGACAAAGTAAGGTCGGACAACCTGCACATTTCAGGTTTTCATCACACTCGGCATAGTTGATCAAGCAAGCTTAATCAACAATTCCTTAAATTGGGGTATTAAGTGGTAAACCTTCGGCTTCTGGTGCAATGCTGGAAGGAGCAATTTTGCACGAGTAGGAGATCTGAGGAGAAGTGCTTTGTCTTGCCGAGGCTTTGATACCATATTAAATTGAGCACATAGATCTATGGATCAACACACAACTCACAAAATAGATCACACAATTTCCTCGGCAATTGAAGAATGAAACAATGCAAAAATGGCTTGCAACTATGAATACTTTCATTAATCAAAAGTAATTAGATAATAATTACAATGAAGTACAATGGCTAAATAGCCACATTCAATTCGAATCCATGTGAGGAAATTCGAATTGATTAGATTCTATATGATTGAGTGGTTAACTGACCTTGTCTAAATCATTATCGGAGGACTGAATGGTTAACTGACGTTGTCTAAATCATTATCGGAGTTCATCGAAGTTCTAAATCACAACTCAAGTGTCTAATTCAGTGTTAACTAAGCCTAACTGACTGTGGTAGGTGAGAAATGCGCCTCTCCAGCATGCATACATGCAAACCTAGTGCTAACTGAATGTAGAGGACTAGAACTAAATGTAACTGACTCCTAACTGAGCTTGACTAGTCACCAACTCAACTTGATGCAGGAGCATAGGAGCAACCAAGGACTAGAACAATTATTAAAGAAAATACAAAAATGTTTACAAGCAATAGAGTTGGGTCTATTTGCTGTCAATTGAATTTCATAGTAAGCTAGAATTAAATAAAAGGACATCGAATCCTCATCTTATTGTAATAGCCTATAATAGGTTTAGTTGAGATAGTTGAGGAGAATAACTCATAGGATGGTTGTAAGGATAAGACAGATCCAATCCTTGTATTGTGGATCTGATCTATTTGATGGTGTATATAAGTAAATATCCAAGTATGTAATAGGGGACTTCTTCTTTGGAAAAGTTGGAAAGGGTTAGAAAATTAGAAGATTAATCCGTAGAGAGGAATTTAAAGGAGTCCGGTTTATAATTTCAATACAAGTGTAATATCCCAAATCCTGATATTTTCTATTTCTATGCAATTTTACTGAAATAGGCGGGCATGCAAACTGCCATGCAAAATTTCTCTATTTTATAGCTGAAATTAGGGTTAGGGTTTACAAGATAGAATGAACACTTACCACTGACAAGCCAGTTGAATGTGCTCCAAAGGAATACGCATGCAAGATGAGCTGAGCCAGTGAAGAAATAACCTTGTTTCTGCTGCAATACCCCCAGATGGCTAAATCAAACAAGTGTGACGTTTTTGCTGAAGGGATGGTCAGTTTCAGCTGGAAATAAGTCGAAAGGAAGGTATGCCAGTGCCAGAGAGGATGGCCAGAGCATGCAAGGGTTTTGACCTCCAAGATGCCCTAGCAAATTGATCTCCTAGTCTGCTGCTCATGCCCCCACAAATCCTGTAAACTGCTGCTAGTTGCCCTGGATGGACAATCTGATAGCTGATAATCACCCAATGCAATAGAGTGATCCTATCAGTGAGGATGCAGGCCGCATACGAAAGAAATATAGTGATCTAGAGTCCCGGTGAATGACTAAGGTTTTCCGAGCTAAATGCCCCAGCTGTACGAATGAATCTGCAATAACCTTCGAACTTATACTGGAATACTGAATAATGATAAATGCAATAGATACGGTGACAAACCTGGATGGTTTATCCTAAAGTAGACTAGGGCAGATGTCTCACTGCCGAAATCCCGTTAGCTGAAGACGTCATCTCCAACCCCAACTGTTGTGGCCGCACGCTGTGCTGCTTCTCAAGAGCTCCAAAATAATAATAATCCAAAAGTATAGTCTCCATTCACTTTATCTTTCTTTTATAACTTTCAACTGCAAAAACCCTAACTTTTGACCTAATTAGGTCACTATAACTTCTAATTTGCAGTTGACTTGCATGCATGCACATGGAGACTTAATTGGGTGCATGCATCATTAAATAATGCTTAGATGTCATGCATGTCACTTTTAGGGTTTGCATGCATATCACTGTGTGTTTGCATGCATGTCATTTTTAGGGTTTGCATGCATCTCACTTTTAGGATTTGCATGCATGTCACTTTTGGGAACATTACAGTCCTCCCTCACCAAAGATTGCTTGTCCTCAAGCAATCGACAACTATCAACTAAAAAGTGCATCTGAACACCAATACCAGGATCCCATATAAACCACTAGATCAACTCATGCCTCCTTGCCACCCAATCATGAATTGACCCCTTGATACCAGGATCCCAAACAACCCTTTGATTGATACCAAAATCCATTTGAATGCCCTTAATGAGCCAAGCAATCATTAGTTGCGCAAACTCCTCAAAAGATTGCTCCATCATGCCTCCAAACCTAAGCATCCCTCGAAAAAACTCCTGGAAGAGGAGGTTGGCCCTCTCCTCCATAGCAACTCCACTGATGTCAACTGAGCCTATAAACCTCGGTGTCTCCATCTCCGTCATATACCTGTCTACCCAATCTCTGTATGGATACACTTCTTTGTTAGCTGGTACACAAGGTATGTGCTCAACTACCTCCTCCACTGTTAAACCATTAACCCACAAAGGCAACTCGTGATCCCATACCTAATCCAAATCCTTTGTGTTAGATATCTCCTCGATCACCTGCAATTTTGAGTGCTCATGTAGAATCATTGTTAAAGGCTCTCCCCTCAAACCATGAGTGCCACTCATGCCCTCATGGGTCACAATTGTCCTACATCCTGTGTAGGTTGCGATGTCCTCTTGGGCACTCACTCGACTGGTGTCATCTGAACCAGGATCCCACACATCTGTACTATACCCATTTCGGAAAATAAGGGATGCGTCCCTGTCACTATCGACTAGTCCATGGAATATGTCTCCCATCAACACATTTGCATCTACAACCTGAACCTTTAATGGTCCCTCCACAAGATGTGGCTCATAACCTCTATACTACTCGACATGTATAGAATCAACCCTCTCTGTGTCATGCCTCTCCACTCATTCCTGTGAATTTAACTGAGGTTCCTCTGTTGCCTTCTCTTCTACCTTGTGCTCTTCCAGAAGACTCAAGGGTGCAATCTCTGATTCCTTATGGTCCAAACTGTCATATGACAAGAGAGAGCGTTTGAACATGATCCCATCTTCCTTCACTCCCCCAACTATCCCTTTAAGGAGATCCTCATCCAAATCCTTAGGCTGGCTCCCGAACTCGATGGTGTAATAATCTTGAAAGGATAATGCTGCACATACCTCATCACCCAAGGCTAGATACTCCTGATATCGAGGCAAGTGTTGAAGTACTGCTAACCTGTGCCAATTTTCAGTCAAGATCCTTCTCATTGTCTTATAGCTGAAATTAGGGTTAGGGTTTGCAGGATAGAATGAACACTTACCACTGATAAGCTGGCTAAATGTGCTCCAAAGAGAATACGCATGCAAGATGAGCTGAGCTGGTGAAGAAATAACCTTGTTTTTGCTGCAATAGCCCCGGATGGTTGAATCAAACAAGTGTGACGTTTTTGCTGAAGGGATGGTCAGTTTCAGTTGGAAGTAAGTCGAAAGGAAGGTATGCCAGTGCCGGAGAGGATGGCCGAAGCATGCAAGGGTTTTGACCTCCCAGATGCCCTAGCGAATTGATATCCCAGTCTGCTACTCACGCCCCCACAAATCTTGTAAACTGTTGCTAGTTGCCCCGGATGGACAATCTGATAGCTGATAATCACCCAATCCAGTAGAGTGATCCTATCAGTGAGGATGCAGGCTGCATGCAGAAGAAATATAGTGATCCAGAGTCCTGGTGAATGACTAGGGTTTTCCCAGTTAAATGCCCCAGCTGTACGGATGAATCTGCAATAACCTTCAGACTTATACTGGAATACTGAATAATGATGAATGCAATAGATACGGTGGCAAACCTGGATGGTTTATCCTGAAGTAGACTAGGGCAAATGTCTCACTGCCGAAATCCTGTTAGTAGAAGACGCTGTCTCCAACCCCAACTGTTGTGGCCGCACGCTGTGCTGCTTCTCAAGAGCTCCAAAATAATAATAATCCAAAAATAACTTCTCCATTCACTTTATCTTTCTTTTATAACTTTCAACTGCGAAAACCCTAACTTTTGACCTAATTAGGTCACTTTAACTTCTAATTTGCAGTTGACTTGCATGCATGTGCATGGAGACTTAATTGGGTGCATGCATCATTAAATAATGCTTAGATGTCATGCATGTCACTTTTAGGGTTTGCATGCATATCACTTTTAGGGTTTGCATGCATGTCATTTTTAGGGTTTTCATGCATCTCGCTTTTAGGGTTTGCATGCATGTCACTTTTAGGGTTTGCATCCATGTCACTTTTGGAACATTACAACAGGAAATTGAATACAAAGGATTCTGAATATTTTCATAACTCTAAAAGATTTCATAGCTGAGTATGTTATGATTTGGATCTGAAGGATCGACATAGGTTCCTTTCAGTATATCTTCTATGATAAATAAGTCTGTGTAATCAATTGAAATTGTCATAGGGTTATTACTTTTCTAATTCATCAGTTGAGGAAGATAGCCAACTGTTTAATGGGGTTCGATTCTTGATCGAATTGATCAATGTAATGATCAACTTCGATGAGAATTCTGTAGCAGGTTCTAAATACTCATTTGACAATGCTAGCCGAGATCTAGTGACGTTGGAAGTCGACTGGATATAGCGAAAGCAAGTTGAAGCATGACTTTCTGAAGACAGTTGTGAAGGAAATCAACAAGATTCGATCACAAACCTAAGAGCTGCAAGATTGCATGCCAATAGATGCGATCGCATAGCATTTGCAAATCGTAGACCCTTGATCTGGACACAGCAGGTAAACGGAATCCTTTTGAAGAGAACGCAGAGACATAGCAAAATCACGACCATATGGTACAGGTAAAAGCACTCCCACGTTTTTTCATTCTTGAAATACAAATATTGAAATTCATGAAGAGTTGAATGTATGTCAATTGAGACTGAGTTTGATTTAAATCTCGAGCTTGAGAAAATAATAGGAAGAATTGAAAGATTCAATTTAACCGTTGATACCCTACATTCTAAGTCTGCGCGCCTATCTCTACACCATTTGTGGTATCAGAGCGGAAAATTGTCACTAATCAAAATCTCAGAACTAGGAGAAAGGGATATAATATGGCTTTTAGAATGCGTGGAGGTTCCAGAGGAAGGCCCATAGCCAATGCCCAAGTATTAGAAGTCATGGAGAGAGTAACAGCAAGGTTAGAAGCCATAGAGTTAAGAACTCAAGGGAAAAATCCAGAGGGAGATGTTAGTGAACCTGAGATTGAATCCCTAAATGAAGACGAAGCTGTTATATTGACTCCTGAGATGAGATTCTTGAAAAATGTGTTTGGATCTTCTTCAAAACCTAGGCCTGAAGTTCCTGTTTATAAAGGGAATCTTAATCCAGAAGAATTAATTGATTGGATTAATGAAATGGAAAAGTTCTTTGACTATAAAGAAATGGCAGAAGAGAGAAAGGTCAAATTTGTTGTCACAAAGTTGAAGGGACATGCAGCACTTTGGTGGGATGGAGTGCAGATAGAGAGGAGAAGGTTGGGTAAACAGCGAATTAGACTAGATTGGTAGTGAAATTGAGAGCGAAATTTCTACCGAGTGACTATCAACTTTCGTTATACAGACAAATGCAGAATCTCAGACAGAGATTGCTGACAGTCAGAGAGTACACAGAAGAGTTCTATAAAGTCAGCATTAGGGCTAGACAGATTCAAGACACCCAAGAGAAGGTGGCTAGATATATAAATGGTCTCATGATGGAGATTCAAGATGAATTGAGTATGATGTCTCTAAAGACAGTTGAAGAAGCTTATCAGATGGCATTGAAAGCTGAAGGAAAACTTCAAAGGAAGCAATCTACCAAAGGTAGGGGGACTTTCAAAGGAAAGGAAGGTCAAGGTGGTAGAGGAGGATCTACTGCACCTAAAAATGGAGCTAGTAGCAGCTCTAAAGAGCAGACACCTACATATGGTGATGCTAGAGGCAGAGGAGGCTGGTCTAGAGGACAAGGAGGCCGAGGGAGAGGAAGAGAATTTCGATGCTTCAAATGTAGCAAAGGACATAAATCCTATGACTGTCCAGAAAATGGTGATACTAATCAGAGAAATGTTATTGTTGCTCCAGTTGAAGGAGAAGAACATCAGATTCCAAAAGCAGAAAACATACCAGAGTTAGGAGAATTACTGTTGATGAACAAAGTGTTACTGAAACTAGAGAAGTAAGCTACTGAGCCAACTCAGAGAAAAAATTTGTTCAGAACGATATGTAAAGTTCAATGGAAAGGTTGCCAGCTGATCATAGACAGTGGTAGCACAGATAATCTGGTATCCACTGAGGTAGTGGAGAAATTGAATCTGAAAAGGATAAGACATCCTACACCGTACAAAGTATCTTGGCTTCAGAAGGGACATCAATTGCTAGTTAGCGAGCAATGAGAGGTAGAGTTACAGTTGGGACAATACGCAGATAACGTTGTGTGATGTGATGCCTATGGATGTGTGTCATATATTGTTAGCTAGACCTTGGCAATATGACAGAGGAGCCATACATGATGGTAAGAGAAACACATACAGGTTTCATAAAGATGGAATTAATCATACATTGGTTCCAATGAAAGATGAAGGAGCCCCAACAAGTCATGGTCCAAAGGCATTATCATTGAGTGGAAAAGAGTATCTGCACAAATTGAACAAGGTACATTGAACTTTGCAGTAATTTGCAAAAAATAGGTAATTCTTACAAACACAATGATTTCTGATTTGCCTTTAGAAATTCAAGACATGCTGAATGATTATAGAGATATCATTGTAGATACTCTGCCTGATGACTTGCCTCCAGTTAGAAGCATTAGTCATCATATAGACTTGATTCCTGGGGCAAGCTTACCAAACAAGGCAGCTTACAGGATGACTCCTACAGAAAATGAAGAGATCAGAAAGCAAGTGCAAGAATTGGTAGACAGGGGTTTTATTAGAGAAAGTTTAAGTCATTGTGCAGTACCAACAGTCTTGAGTCCAAAGAAAGATGGTGAGTGGAGAATGTGTACTGACTCAAGAGCTATAAACAAGATAACAATCAAGTACAAATTTCTTTTTCCCAGAATTGAAGATTTGATGGATTGTTTAAGTGGAGCCAAGTATTTCACTGAGTTAGATTTCAAAAGTGGCTACCATCAAATAAGAATTAGGGAAGGAGATGAATGGAAGACTGCTTTCAAGACTAATGATGGACTATATGAATGGTTGGTAATGCCTTTTGGCTTATCAAATGCTCCCAGTACTTTTATGAGACTGATGAATGAAGTACTGAAAGAATTTATAGGGAAAATTGTAATAGTATATTTGGATGATATATTAATTTACAGTTAGTCCAAAGAAGAACACTTAAGGAATTTGAGATATGTCTTACAGAAGTTGCATCAGGAGAAATTGCTAGTGAATATGAAGAAGTGTACTTTCATGAAGGAGGAGTTAGTATACTTAGGGTTTGTTATCTCTGATGAGGGATTAAAAATGGATCCAGAGAAGGTTAAGGCAATTACAGAATGGCCTACCCCAAGAAATGTGTTTGAGGTAGGGACTTTTCATGGTCTTGCTAGTTTTTATAGGAAGTTTATAAGAAACTTTAGCAAGATAAATGCTCCTATTATTGATACTATCAAGAAGGACAAACAGCCTTTCAGGTGGACTGTTGAAGCTGAAAGAAAATTCCAACTGTTGAAGAAAAAGGTCACAAAGAAACCAGTTTTGGTTTTACCTGATGTTAACAAGACATTTCAAGTAAAATGTGATGCCAGTGGAGAAGCTATAGGTGCTGTATTGAGTCAAGATGACAGACTTGTGGCATATTTTAGTGAGAAATTGAATGACACTAAAAGAAAATATCCCTCTTATGATAAGGAATTCTATGCAATTGTTCAAGCATTGAAGAAGTGGAGACATTACTTGATGGCTAAAGAGTTTGTACTGTATTCTGACAATCATGCATTGCAGTTTATAATGCAGCAGCCAAAGCTTAATCAGAAACATGCAAAATGGGGAGAGTATCTTCAAAGTTTTAATTTTGTGATGAAGCATATTAGTGGCCAATCTAACAAAGTAGCAGATGCTTTGAGTAGGAAAATCTGTTGATACAAGAAAGTCAAATTCAAGTCTTAGGCTTTGATTTTCTTAAAGAATTGTATAAAGAGGATGCAGATTTTAGAGAAGCCTTTGAAGCATGTCAGAATCCTGTTTTGATGGACAGCAGTAAGTGGATAGAATATTCTTTACAAGCAGGATTATTGTTCAAGAGACAACAATTGTGTATACCAAGTTGTTCAATGAGAGACAATTTGATCAAAGAGAAGCACAGTGGACGACTTGCTGGACATTTTGTGGCAGACAAGACTTTTGAACAATTGACTCATTCCTATTTCTGGCCAAGGATGAGGTCTGAAGTAGGGAAGTATGTAAAGAATTGTAAAATTTGTCAGTATGCAAAAGGAAAGAGTCAAAACACAGGACTATACAAACCATTGCCCATTCCAAATAGACCTTGGGATATGATAAGTATGGATTTTGTTTTGGGTTTGCCAAAGACTCAAAAGGGCAATGATTCAATATTTGTAGTAGTTGACAAATTTTCAAAGATGGCCCATTTCATTCCTTGTTTTAAAACTAGTGATGCTACACATGTTGCTAACTTGTTTGTTAAGGAGATTGTATGCTTGCATGGGCTACCCAAAAGTATTGTTTCCGATAGAGACACCAGATTTCTTGGACATTCCTGGAGAACATTGTGGAAGAAGCTTGGTACTAAACTTAGTTTCAGTTCTGCATATCATCCACAGACAAACGGACAAACTGAAGTTGTCAACAGAAGTTTACGTAATCTTCTGAGGAGCCTTGTAGGAGAACACCCTAAGCAATGGGATCATGTATTGGCACAAGCAGAGTTTGCCTACAATGATTCTCCTAACAGAAGTACAGGTCAAAGTCCATTTCGTATCATTTATGGAATGCATCCCAGAGGAGTGTGTGAGCTAAGGGATTTGAGTGAAACAGAGTTCAGAAGTGCAAAGGGAGAAGACTTTGCCACAGAAATACAAGTGATTCATGAACAAGTAAAACAGAATTTACAAGATAACAGCATTAAGTACAAGAACAGAGCAGATTTTAAGAAGAGGGAAGTTAATTTTGAAGTTGGAGACATAGTGTTGGCACACCCAAGGAGAGAAAGATTTCCAAAGAGGGAGTACAATAAGCTGAAGCTGAAGAAGGTATGACCTTGCAAGATACTAAGAAAGTTCTTTGCAAATGCCTATGAGATTGAACTACCCCCTGGTGTTGGAATATCTCCAATATTCAATGTTGCTGATTTACACAAGTATCAAGGAGAGGGTACAGATGCTGAAACGGAAGATGCTGAAGAACAGGAAGTTGACTGGGTAAAACAATTACCTATTAAATAAACATTGCAGCCAGAAAGGATATTGGATAGAAAGGTATACAAAAAAACCAGAGGGCAAGAATATTTCCAGCATTTGGTCAAGTGGAAGGATCATCAAATTGCAGATGCCACTTGGGTGACTGAAGCAATGTTGCCGAAGATGAACATGTCAGTGGAGGAGCTCATAGACAGGAGCCCATGAATATTTTGGCCTTGGGAGTCTGATGCAGGAGCATAGGAGCAACCAAGGACTAGAACAATTATTAAAGAAAATACAAAAATGTTTACAAGCAATAGAGTTGGGTCTATTTGTTGTCAATTGAATTTCATTATAAGCTAGAATTAAATAAAAGGACATCGAATCCTCATTTGATTGTAATAGCCTATAATAGGCTTAGTTGAGATAGTTGAGGAGAATAACTCGTAGGGTGGTTGAAAGGATAAGACAGATCGAATCCTTGTATTGTGGATCTGATCTATTTGATGTTGTATATAAGTAAATATCCAAGTATGTAATAGGGGACTTCTTCTTTGGAAAAGTTGGAAAGGGTTAGACGATTAGAAGATTAATCCGTAGAGAAGAATTTAAAGGAGTCTGGTTTGTAATTTCAATACAGGAAATTGAATACAAAGGATTCTGGATATTTTCATAACTCTAAAAGATTTCATAACTAAGTATGTTATGATTTGGATCTGAAGGATCGACATAGGTTCCTTTCAATATATCTTCTATGATAAATAAGTCTATGTAATCAATTGAAATTGTCACAGGGTTATTACTTTTCTAATTCATCAGTTGAGGAAGATAGCCAACTGTTTAATGGAGTTCGATTCTTGAGCGAATTGATCAATGTAATGATCAACTTCGATGAGAATCCTGTAGCAAGTTCCGGATACTCATTTGACAATGCTTGTCGAGATCTAGTGACGTTGGAAGTCGACTGGATATAACGGAAGCAAGTTGAAGCACGACTTTCTGAAGACAATTGTGAAGGAAATCAACAAGATTCGATCACAAACGTAAGAGCTGCGAGATTACATGCCAATAGATGGGATCGTAGAGCATTTACAAATCGTAGACCCTTGATATGGACACAGCAGGTAAACGGAATCCTTTGCAAGAGAACGCAGAGACAGAGTAGAATCACGACCATATGGTACAGGTAAGCACTCCTAGGTTTTTTCATTCTTGAAATACAAATGATGAAATTCATGAAGGGTTGAATGTATGTCAATTGAGACTGAGTTTGATTTAAATCTCGAGCTTGAGAAAATAATAGGAAGAATCGAAAGACGAATTTAACCGTCGATACCCTACATTCTAAGTTTGCACCTATCTCTACACCACAACTCAACTGACCTTGGTTGGTATCGACACTCCCAATGGCTCCTAATTTGCAGGGATTGATCTAGGAAGGCTCCTAAACTGATGCATGCAAGTGCAATCAATGGCAGTAGGCCTCAATTAGTGTTCCCCACACTTTAGTATGCAATATCCCAAATATTGATATTCTCTAATGTTCTATGATAGTGCTGACTCGCACACTCAAACTGTGCATGCAAACTCGCCATGCAAAAATGCCCTAAAATATAGCTGAATTAGGGTTAGGGTTTTGCACAGAGAAATTAACTTACCACTGATATTCTGGCTGATAATGACTCTAGAGATAGCTACATGCATAAGGATCCGAATGGGTGGTCTAATAATGCTCTTTTCCTCCGGTGTTACCGCCCCACAATACCGTAAAAATCCTCCAGGCTGAAGGGTGACGTTTTTGTAGGAGGAGAGGTTCGTTCAGGCTAAAACTTTCTGAGCTTGTCCGTCTGCTGATGCTGGAGAGATGGCTTGGCACATGCGGAGGTTTGGCTACCTCTAAGTGCCCTAGCGAATTGATTGGCAATTTTGTTGCTCACGCCCCCAACTGATCTGTTTGGCTGATAGCTTCTCCAAGTGAGCAAACTGATGGCTGATAATCACTGCATACCATAGGATAGGCCTGCTGGGAAAGAGGAAGATGACATGCAGAGGGAAGACTGGGTTTTGTAGTCCCAGCGAATCCTTCTATGTTTTCCCTGCTACTTCCAGCTGCAAAACGTAAATCTGCTAATAACCCTTCGGAATGTGCTGGATCTCCGAATACTGTAGTATATGATGGATGCAATCGATAAACCTGGATGATCTATCCCAATAAGAGACTAGGGCAAATATCTCACTGTCGAACCCTCGCTAGCTGAAGACACCGTCTCCAACCCCAACTGTCACGGCTACATGCTGTGCTACTGCTCGAAACTCCAAAATCAATCAACAATAAAAATAGCTATCTCCTTTAGTCCCATAACCCTTCTTAAATAGATCTTCATATGCTTTTAGGGTTTGCATGTCACTTTTAGGGTTTATGATTCACTTCTGCATGCATGCAATTCTATTTTCGTGTTGACTTTAATACTAACTAAACAAGGCCTGCATGCTCCGCATGCTTTAGAATACGAACTCTGATGGCCTTCTTTCTACATTGATGACTTAATAATACTGAATTGATGTACCTTTCTGCTCCTAGTGCTATTAGTCCTCAGTTATTCCCTTTTATCAAAACCGAAACATTACAGTCCTCCCTCGCCAAAGATTGCTTGTCCTCGAGCAATGCCACCACAACTCCACAATCAATCAAACTGAACCAACTGAATCCAGGGATGATCCCAGGGTCCCAAATTATCCTAGGAGATCTATAGCACCCTCTGCTCAAAGCACTACACTGCACAGTACCATCACAAAATGTCCAATGGAAGCCTCCTATAAGTAGAGTGACTAGCCACGGTGTAAACAAGGTACCATCACAAGAGACCTCCTGAAAGAATCCTCTAGCAATCACTAAACTGTCGGTCACTATAATAATAGGGTCCCAATTCAATCTGAGAATTGCAGAGGTCAAAATATATCCTCCGCTACCCTGCGTAGTATCAACACTAGGAGCATCCTGTGGACTCCCAAGTAACGGCATCAGTAAACACTGTATCCATCCCTCGTAAGGTCTCCCACCGAGATCCCAACGCAAACTTGTGCATCTTTCATCCCAAATATCTGAAGGCTCTTGTGGGACTATACCCTTGGCTAGGAATATCTTCCCAAGAATCGCCCACTCAATAGGACACCTACTCTTAATCTCTCTCCAATCTAACCCCCGAAAAGGACCTTGTCCATAAGCACCATCACAAGGCATAATCCTACTAAGCTTACATTTTACCCTTCTGATTTCAACTGGAATGCGCATATACTGTTGCCCAATTTCTCGATCCTGGCCAACTTGTAAAAACCATCCTCCTTTTTGCAAATGTGGACTCAAGCTACTACAAGCCTTATCTATGTACTCCTGAAGATGACAGCTTTGAAATGCAATAGTGAGTTTCTTCTGCTGCCCCATCAAGGAATCTAATTGTTCTTCGATACTAGAAAGCCTAACCGCTGACTTGGTACATACAACTCGTAGAGCTGTAAGCTCAACATCTCGTTGTAATATGGTGTCCCAAAGTATCTTGGTCCTCTCTTTCATTGCTAGAATGCTTTCTTTAACACGTTCAATCTTTTGTCGATGACTATCAATTGGAAGCTCTATCTCATGCCTATATAAACTCTACCTAACCTCCATGTGCTCATTGCCTTGCACCTCATGTATCTCGCCTTTCATAACTGTCTGGAATCCTGTTGTAGGTGATGAAGAGTGTACCAACTCCAACCCATCACACGGCTTGTCCACAATCTGACTATCGGATGTGCTGGGGTCGCTAGACTCGCAGGATGGCTCTAATGCTATCTTCTCATACACATCCTCATCATGTACTGTTATCCTCTGAAACTCTGAAATAAATGCATCTGCACTACCTGTCTACTTGAGCTGTGCCAGTTCTCCAAAGTGTACCTCAGGGTCCTTCCGATCAAACCGCTCAATGAGCCTCTGTGTAAAATCTAGGTACGATGTGATGGTATTGTGACCAAGTGTCACTAACCCGTGGTACCACCACTCATGGGCTTCTCCATCCAAATGCAAAGTAGCCAATTTAATGGCATCTGTCTCAATCATGGGGTTGAGCTAGAAGTATGTATCCAACTTTTGCACCCAATTCCGGGTTCGGCCACCACGGGTAACATCAAAGGTAGGGATAGTCAATTTCCCTACGGTACGCTATAACTCATAATTCTGGGTGAATGGACTACTGTAAGCTCTGGGTTTGTTCTTACTTTTAAAGTGGCAGAAGTCAGTGAAGGTCATGGCTGAATGGAAGTCATCTCCTAAAGCTCTGTACTCTCTCAGATAGGCACTCATGGATTCTTCTGGTTCTACTTGTGCTAGACGCACTGCAGTTGGACTATCTAAGAATTGAGGCATGGTAGGTCAGGAAGGCTTGTTGTATATATGGGGACGGGTCTGCATGTTGGTATGTAAGTGCTCCCCACTACTACTGGTGGATACCCTATCACTATTGAGAAACAAGGGACTGTGTCGGGTGGGCCCATTTTTCTCTATCATTTGCCTAAAGGTACTCATCATTTCTTTTTTCCCAGTAGTGTGTTCTTTTATGGCTGATATGAGACTATTGAAAGTTGTTTTATCATCATCGGCCATTGTTTCTTTGCCCTTTCCAAACTGATACTCTCTATCCCCCAACTCTATGTCCTCTAACTCCTCTTCTCCTCTATCACTGTTTCTAAACCTTTGTCTCCGGTAAGTAATGTTGAATGGGTCTTCTGAATTCATTTACAATTTTGCACGCCCACAGCTCGCAAAGAACATGCTCTGATACCATTGTAATATCCCAAATACTGATATTCTCTAATGTTCTATGATAGTGTTGACTCGCACACTCAAACTGTGCATGCAAACTTGCCATGCAAAAATGCCCTAAAATATAGCTGAATTAGGGTTAGGGTTTTGCACAGAGAAATTAACACTTACCACTGATATTCTGGCTGATAATGACTCTAGAGATAGCTATATGCATAAGGATCTGGATGGGTGGTCTAATAATGCTCTTTTCCTCCAGTGTTACCGCCCCACAGTACCGTAAATACCCTCCAGGCTGAAGGTGACGTTTTTGTAGGAGAGGTCTATTCAAGCTAAAACTTTCTGAGCTTGTCCATCTGCTGATGCCGGAGAGATGGCCTGGCACATGCAGAGGTTTGGCTGCCTCTAAGTACCCTAGCGAATTGATTGGCAGTTTTGCTACTCACGCCCCCAATTGATCTGTTTGGCTGATAGTTGCTCCAGGTGAGCAAACCGATGGCTGATAATCACTGGATAGGCCTGCTGAGAAAGAGGAAGCTGACATGCGGAGGAAAGACTGGGTTTTGTGGTCCCAGTGAATCCTTATGTGTTTTCCCTGCTACTTCTGGCTGCAAAACATAAATCTGCTAATAACCCTTCAGAATGTGTTGGATCTCCGAATACTATAGTATATGATGGATGCAATGGATAAACCTGGATGATCTATCCCAATAAGAGACTAGGGCAGATATCTCACTGTCGAACCCTCGCTAGCTGAAGACACCGTCTCCAACCCCAACTGTCGCGGCTGGACGCTGTGCTGCTGCTCGAAACTCCAAAATCAATCAACAATAAAAATAGCTATCTCCTTTAGTCCCATAACCCTTCTTAAATAGATCTTCATATGCTTTTAGGGTTTGCATGTCACATTTAGGGTTTATGCTTCACTTTTGCATGCATGCAATTCTAATTTGATGTTGACTTTAACACTAACTAAACAAGGCCTACATGCTTCGCATGCTTTAGAATACGAACTCTGATGGCCTTCTTTCTACACTGATGACTTAATAATACTGAATTGATGTACCTTTCTGCTCCTAGTGCTATTAGTCCTCAGTTATTCCCTTTTATCAAAAACGGAACATTACATAGTAACTAGAACATGTGCCCCAATTAGGCCAAGTGGACCCAATGGTGCTAGTGACTAGAAATAGACTGGAAGGACTCTCGATTTAGACATGGCTCCTGATTTAAACATATGACCAAATTGGACAAGGGAGAATTAATAATCCTAACATTAAGGTATATACCTTCAAATTGATCACTACTACCACGAATCAATCACTTCGATAGGGTGGTGGCAACATTGCTCAGTGTTTTGCAGTCTTGATTTTCATGATCATGCATGGATTTGATGCACTCAATGTTTTCTAGATCTACTTATGGATTTGGATACCCATTTAGCCCTACTTTCAACCCATAGGGTTGCATGTTAGAATGCTCCTCTAATTTGGTCAAATCTACACGGGTCACTCACATAGTATTAGCACCAATGTTATTAGAACCGAACCGGTCGACCCTAGGAACCGGAACCGGATCGGAACCAGACAAAAACCGGGAAACAAACTAGATCAAAAAACCTGTTGAGCAAAAATACATAAAACATTCATATTTTCAAAAAATACACATATATCCATGTGCACCCATGTGAATTCAAACCATTATACACAATATGTCAAGTTTCTCATGTATATAGCAAGTAAGAGCGTATAAAACAAAAATAGCATCGATTGCAAATACATAACTAAATAAAAGTACATCAACAAAGAGGTTATAAATGGCCTCTAAAGTCAAAATATAAGAATATGACTGCAGTCTAGACTATAGAATCTGCAATCTAATGATTCTAATCATATATCAGAATTATTTGAGTCCTCATGCTCAGACTTAGAGTCATCATCTACATCCTCAACATGAGCATGGCTTAACTCCCCTAGGCCTGAAGGCACTTTTCTAACTGCAACATCAATGTTCACATCCTCTTGTTGTGGAAGAGGGCCCAAGTCCATCCATAATTAAATGTGATTGATATGGAGGGTGGGAGCCTCCTTTTATAACATTAGAAGGGTCGTGGGTCAATTAAACAGCTCACACTTTGGACCCTATTTTTTATTTTATTGAAAGAATGTAATATCCCAAATCCCGATATTTTCTATTTCTAAACAATTATGCTGATACAACTGGGCATGCAAACTGCCATGCAAAAATCCCTATTTTATAGGAAAAATTAGGGTTAGGGTTTGCGAGATAGAATGAACACTTACCACTGATAAGCCGGTCTGAACTACTCCAGAGAAAGTCTGCCAGTACTGCAAGCTGGATCGGAGAGGATCTGAGCTCCTCTGCTTCAGGTGAAATCCCCCAGCAGCAAGACGCCCAAGTAGGAAAGTGTGACGCCCTCAAGGAAGGAGGTGTCCGATTGGACTGAGAATTTGCAGGACTGATAGCGATTCAATGTCGGAGAGAATGCCCGGAGCCTGCGAAGGTTCTGAGATCTCTAGGTAGGGTAGCGAATCACTTCAGAGAGGCAGCTACTCACCCCTTGGAACCCCGAAACGGCTGATAGCTGCTCCGGATGAGCACTGATGGATCTGAAACTCACTGGGTACCGGAGTATGAAGCTGATGATGAGAATGGTGCCTGAGTTTCGGAAAGAAACTGAGATCTGAAGGCCCAGCAGCCAATTAAGGCTTTCTGGCTAAAAACCCCCTCTTACGGCTGCACACGTGTCCCTGCAACGATCTATACCATATACTAGATAACTGATGAATGAATGAAGAACAAGTGGTGAACCTATATGGCTTACCCGGAATAAGACTAGGACAGATGTTTCACTGCCGAAATCCTGTTAGCTGAAGACTCCGTCTCCAACCCCAACTGCTGTGCTGCACGCTGTGCTGCTATCCAAGAGCTCCCAAAATAATCATAATCCAAAGTGAAGTCTCCTTTCGTTTTATCCTCTATTTATAAAGCTCAACTGCGCAAAACCTAATCTTTGACCTAATTAGGTCACTTTATCTTCTAATTTGCCGTTGACTTGCATGCATGCGGATGGAGACTTAAAAAGTGCAT
>LPNX010841654.1:183413-237905 GCA_001517045.1 Pseudotsuga menziesii
GGCAGATGGGCCCGGTGGCCCTTCTTGACCAAAAGATGATGCCCTAGATCTTCTATGGATGGCATCAGTCCTTAACTGATTCCCTAGCTGTCAGTAACCACTCAAACCCACAAGAATCACATAGGTTAGCGGTTTTGGGCCTTAAGGCCTAACTGGAAGAGGATATTACAAAGAATTTGAAATTAGTTGTTTTTGGGGGGTCCTTGGCGTTTTTGTACAAAACCGGCCGGTTTTGTACTAAACCGGACGGTTTGGAGAAAACCAGACGGTTTTGTACTAAATAGACGGTTTGGAGAAAACCAGACGATTTTGTACGAAACCGGAAGGTTCATCCTTGAAACCAGCCAATTTCGTATGGAACGGCCAAAAACGGTTTGAGTGCGTGATTTGCCTCGGTGAAGCTTGTAAACCGGTCCAACCGGGGGTTTTTTTCAAAACCGGTTTGGTTCTGATAACATTGATTAGCACATATTTGGATACCCATTTGGCAACATTCAGGTATATACCTTCAAATTGATCACTACTACCACGGATCAATCACTTCTATAGGGTGGTGGCGACATTGCTCAGTGTTTTGCAGTCTTGATTTTCATGATCGTGCATGGATTTGATGCACTCAATGTTTTCTAGATCTACTTATGGATTTGGATACCCATTTAGCCCTACTTTCAACCCACAGGGTTGCATGTTAGAATGCTCCCCTCTAATTTGGTCAAATCTACAATGGTCACTCACATAGTATTAGCAAGCAACCTCCAAATTTCATCAACATGCAAGGTTTTGATCCAACCTCTAGATGCACAATGACTTGGTCATTTTGGGCACCCATTTGTCTCTTCTATCCAACCATATCCTTAGATTACCCAACAACCTTCTACTTCAGTGATTTTCAACCATCAGGGGGTTTTACATGCACATTTCAATAGGTTGACAAACTATTACAAGATATTAATCTGGTCTTTTAGTTAATTTACCTAAGTTGAGGAAAATATTATTACTAAAGACTATTTGTGTGCACTTTATGTTATTTTTTGACGTTGAGATGCACTTTACTATTTTTTATCAGGTTTACTACATTACTGCTATTGAAGTCGATTTGCCTATGTGGCATTCATGCACATATGTTGAGGCACTTTTGGATGATTCAGCACTTTGGCAAGCATGTTGAGGCTTACTGGGATCATCATGCCTCTATCTCAATTATTGATTAGGTATCAGCTCTTGATTACAACTTCTCACGTGGATCGACCCCTGCGCCCCCCCCCCCTCGATGCATGGATCATCTCACTCAACAACTTGACTCAAGGAGGCTTGTTTGACAAATGATTTGCCTAGGGAGGATGGTTCATGGTATTTGCACATGGTTTCAACTATGCTCATGGTTTTGAGGAGGCACATGGTATTTGGCATTATTTTACTATTATTGACATGGTCCATAGAGATTCGCCCTTCTAGATGTTGATGTATTTGTAACTTTGGAATGTATTCACTTGTATATTTCATATATTGTATTTCATTGGTCCTCGATGTTCCTATCGGGAGAATCATTAATGTAATCAAGTCATGTAAAGTCATAGAGGTTAACCCTCCTTGTTGATCAGGGGGCAAAGTCCCCGTAGTTGTGGGGCACTAGGGTTATTAGACTCTCCTAGAGAAGTCGGCCCTGGTAAGTAATTGTCAAGTCGGAAACTAGTATAAATAGAGAGTGAGTCTCTCTATTTGAAATACACACTCACCTAGCTATAGCGCATAGGTGAGAGAAGAGGAGCTCACACAAGTGAGAGAGAGAACAACTGTTGGAGATCATCTTTCTATCTTCGGGTTTTTCTGTTGCCATTGGTGCTAATTCTATCTCTGAGAAAGTTGTGGGGTTTTCTCCTTTATGGTTTCCCTGAGGAAAATCTTTGTGCCTATTGTCTCTTGTGATTGATTGCTATGCATGTTGTTCTCTCAAATAAGATCCTAAAATCATATTGCTTAAATGATAAAAATCTAACACTAGAAGCAACAACTTGGCATCTTCTTCATTACTTTGGTGGGACCCAGCACATGGATCAAGGATCCTAATCATTGATTTGTATTTGCTCATCTCTTGAGATTTACACTGATTATTGTACTCATGGACATGATCCAAAACCCTATTCACCATTAGCCTATAAAAGGAGAGGTCAATCTTATTGTAACTCATTGGTTTGGAGACATTACACTGAAATAATATTTAATTTGGGATTACTACTAGAAATTTAGTGTTCTTATGTGCTTCATATGACATAGTAAGTCTTATGATTTCCAAGTTTGTTTTCCATAGTATTCATGTCTTTCTTCAACAAAGCTGAGGTAATATTAGATTAATTTTTGTTTTACTAGAGCAAACAAATAGAAGGAATTGCCAAGAAGCCTCCTACTAGATTAGCATTTTAATTAAGAATTGAATTGCCAAGAAGCCCCCTTTATTTATTTGTTGATCTTGCTTTAGCAATTAATCTAACTATCTTGTTTGACTTGTTTTAAGATTCGATTGCTAATAAGCCTTGTTTTTGTTACAAGTTTTACAAGAAAAAATGGAACAAATTGGATGGTATTCTCTTAAGTGGGACAAAGATTGGATTGCCAAAAGGCATCCTTTCTTTTGAAGACTCACAAGGGTGCTGCAGTGAAGGGTGCTATAGGCTCCATTTGCCCTATTAACATTTTTCTCCAAGGCATTGATTTCTCCCCTCTTCTTATGTTATCTTCTCCATTCCTTTCAATTCATTTCCTATTCTACTTCTGAAATTTCCCCACCATTGTAACTAGCCTTGAGAGCTAGATCCAACTTTTTAGGAAAGTGCTACACATGCCTTTCCTCATTGTACCTATTCACAAGATCTAAACAATTAAGGAAACCAAACACAACCACACCTAAGAAGATAAATAGCTAAAAGGAAACTACACATGCCTTTCCTCATTGTACCTATTCACAAGATCTAAACAATTAAGGAAACCAAACACAACCACACCTAAGAAGATAAATAACTAAAAGGAAACTAAGTGGATGTGTATCTTGTGTTAGTTATCATGGTGAATACCTTTTTGGTTTGTTGTTTATTTCATTTCTGCATACTGAATTTTACATCAAGCTTTATCATGTGTTGAATGTTTTCAAATTATTCCAGCATTGTGAAATTTAAGTGTAATAGCTTGACTAGTTTATACCCAGGGAACTCTTCTATAAAACTAACACAGACTACCACTGGATACCCAAGGTGTTCTAGAAAACTGGCAGTCACTGCACTGGTTACCCAGGGGATTAGATGGATGGGAGCTGGCACATATTTGGTCTTGATATCAACAGTTTTTGTAAAATTATTGAGTTAAAAAATTGTAAATTTTTGTCTTAAAGTGGAGTGAAACTAAAAAGTGTTAATCCTCCTGTTATAGTTAAAGTTATAACAGAAACGTCATAAAAAGTAGGGTCTCCTTACAATGAACAGTTGAACAACCCTGAACACAAAGATATGGTGGGTATCTTTGATACCCAAATAATCAATAAATAGAATAAATAGTTCACTGTAAAGATCAATAATACTTCTTTCCTTGTATATAGACAGAGAGAACGCTACAGGGATTATCAACCTTTTGGTTAATATCCAAGTTATAGGGGAAGCAATCAAACATTGAGAGCTAACATGTGTGTGTGGAAATTTGAATAAACTTTCTTTTAACTAAGTGTCAAGCACTGACCACCTATCAGTAGGTAAGTGCATCCATACATATTTTATAGCCGTGTGTCACCACCCAAACTGACTTAAAGACCATGAACGTTTCTGCTAATCAACGACCCCCTTATGAGGCATGCCCACCCATGAGAGGCAAACATGTCATTTTTTTGGATTCAAACCCTAGTGGGGGCAATAGCAGCTCAACACTTTCACCAACCTGACCCGCCTCTCATGACATGAGCACTCATGTGTGTGTGTGAGAGAGAGAGAGAGAAAGAGAGAGAGTTAGAATGATATACATCTCTTCCCTTGAAACACTACATAGGCAACTTTGCATCATAAATTTGACAAGGAAAAGAAAACTCGCATATCTAATCACTCCAAAAAGGGAGACTTCAACTACAAGATCATGCTACAAGATAGAGTCAAGAGCATAGCATACGTACTCCCTTCCTTCGCAAAAGGCTTGGCGAATCAATTTGTCGAATTATTATTTTTAAAAGACTTCGCTTCGGATCCAATAAGAGCTTTCTCCCTATTTCCATCCTAGATATATTGACAAGTACAGATCCAATGTGTCCATATGCATCCTCTTTCCCTACATCACTTACAAACAATTAACTTCTTTGGCATAACGCAAGCAACAATTTGTCAAAAATAATCATCATATTTGATACTCTAGAAGACAATAAAAATTAAAAAATAACAATACAATAGAAACAATAAATCGTATAACTCATGAAGAAGACCTCAACCTAACATCAAACCCACAATTCAAGAAAGATGCAATAAGTTTGATGTTTACTTTGCCATTGCAACAATATTTAACTAGTTAAATAAAAGCATCAACCTCAAAACCCAAATGAGGAAACAAGTGTTTTCCATTCTCTAGCTAGCAATATTCAAAGCATGCATAAATTAAGAGACAAAGTAAAGAAAATTTGGTTTATCGTCTCAACTTTTTAAAGAGCATACAATCAAATAGGGTAACCATGTGCATAGGTGTCCATCCATGGAATAATTCACACCATCAAGCAGGAGACATGTACATTTTATGATAAGCAGTACCCAAAACATTGTACAAAAGAAACAATAATTAAACTTCTAAATGTTAGCATACTAGCAAGCTTTTATACACCTTGGAATAACTATTATTAAAGCAATTCAAGTGTGTACATATTTATAGGAATAACAACATTTGGTAGGTACCATTATTTTCTTGTTGGCCATAGGAGCATCCTACAAGTTTGTCTCGAGGTTACATGGTAGCATGTGAATCAAAATCAGCAAAATATTCTGGCGTGCGTACAGCAGCCATACTGAAATTAGGAATTGATGCAGCAGCCATCCTGAAATTAGGAATCAAGGAAACAACAACCTATTGTTTTTAAAATCTATATTTATACGAAGAGAAGAGAAATTTGTTAGAAAGGTTGCTCTTTCAAATCTAAATAGAGGAAAAGGGTATTATTTTATCTTATCAAGGTGCGTGATGCTAAAGGAAGTGCTAAGAGTTAAAAGAAGAACATGATGGACAATTAGTGGGACTGTATGTCCATTGGACGTAGCTTGGCTAGTTGGGAGGAATGATTGTTACTCTCCAAAACCCAAGTTCAATCCTTGTAAGTGACATGTTGAGCTCTTGAATGGGCATATTTGATGCTCTAGTTGAGCCACCTTTCTAGAGACAATATCCGGCCTTCCCACATTCCTCACGGAATACCAAGGCGGTTTCCGTAGATGTAGCGAACACCGATCTCCAGTGCCATGAGCCACATGAAAACAAATATCAGGACTGTATTACACTAAATTAATTGTAGAGCAGAATGGAGTAGTTTCGATGGAGAAGTGATACGTTGTACCAGTACCCGCACACCTTCAGATATGTGCCTAGGAAGAGAGGGTCATTTTTTTTAGGACCATGACCGATGTTACCAACACTTTCTGAGAGGTGGTTATGGCCGGACCCTTTGGTCCTTCCTTTAGGAGTACTATGGCTTAGTGGCACTACTACTGCCCTTTGTTGGGGTTTTTAACCCTTGGGTTGGTGTTCGGGGGTCCTAAGGGCAGGACACTGGGTCACATGACCACCCCACTTGTTTTCTACTCTGGTGACGGTTCTTTTAGCTATGAGTCTATTGCTTCCTCTTCCAGTCACCTAACACACCCTTCCAGGTCCTCTTTCAGCATAGCGCCCTCCTTCCTTGGCATTTTCAAGTGATGACGTCATCATCTCATCCAGGTCGTACTGCTTGATTGGGGGGGGGGGGTTGGGGGATTATCAGCATTGTTGGGGTTAGATGGGGCATGATGGCCCCCCGCTTACTCCAACCTTCAGTTCAGAATAATTTGTTCATTTTTAGCTACTTTAGTCATTCTTAGGTAAACTCTGGGGAAAATGCCCCAAGTTACCCACATATTTGATTATTTTATATTATTTATGTCATCATTTTAAGTTGACATTTTCTAATTTCAAATTGACATTTTAAGGCATGTCAACTTGGTTTATTTGTAAAAGTGATTGTGAGAACATATAAATAGATCTCCTCACTTCATTTTCAAATTACAACTCATGGGATAGCCAATATGTTACTTTTTTACCCAAGATAGCCTCTTGGAAGTGATGCATATTGAATTTTTAGCATTAGCACGAATACTTTTAAAATTTGCAGACTAACATAAACAAATGACAAGTGCAGTAAACAACATCAATACATCAACACATTGAACACGTGATTTTTCACTGGGGAAACCTTGAAAGGACAAAAACCCCAAAAGCATTAGTAATTCATCTCATAAATGAGATGACCGACTTTTTTTCCAAAATTCCAAAAACTCTAACTGAGTTTGTACCACAGATCCACAAGTACATAAGATAATCCAATTACATAGCAAAATACCCAATTAGGGCTTTTTAACAAAATAGGGTTTGTTGCCCTAATTTTCTCTCCTGCCTAGAATTAGCAGGCTCCCCGGAATCTTGTTTTTCCTGCCCGGATCTGCTTGCCCTACTACTCGTCCATACTGCTGCCCGATTTCCATTGTTGCCCGAAGGGGCAGATCTGCCTTCCCGGACTTGTCCAGGCTGCCCGAAGGGCTACCAGACTTACCTACTTCTGGCTCGAAGGCTGGTGGCCTGCCCGAATTAGCTTTCGAGTCTATTGCTGTTGGCCGGAGGGCTTAGCAGGCTTCCTTGATCCTGCCACAGCAGCCCGTGGGCACTTACAGCCTGCCTGGTGCTTGCTGTAACAGCCTGGGAGCCCAAGCAGCTAGCCCCGAGCCTGCTGTAGCAACTCAGAGGCTAGGTAGGGCTGCCGTGAAGTAGGGCACCCTGCCCGAAGTGAAGAGAGGCTGCCCAGTGGAGATGACAGCTGCCCAAGGTGAAGAGAGGGTTGCCCGTGAACCAACCGTGAAGGAAAGGAGGCTGTCGTGAGGTGGAAGAGCTCCAGCTGGTAGATGTAGGGCGAAACCCTAAGACTGCAAAACTGATGTAGAAACCCTAGTCTAGGGTTTGACCAAAGAATAAATGTGAATGCCCTAGCTAGACTCATCCATGCTAGGGTATCACATCAAACTTCCTTTTCTTCAGTAGCCTGTGAAATCTTCTATTGGAGCAACTTCACATGTGAGAGAAAGAGTGTGTGAAATAATGGAATGGATTGATCTTCTTTTATATCCTTTGAGTCACCTATAAGTGGACCAAAATTAGAAAGATCAAAATAGTATTATTTTATTCTTTTCTAATTTTGACTTTTGACTTTAGTGGTACTAAAGGTCTTTTTGAACTTTCACTTTTACACCTTAGTGGTACTAAGGGTCTTTATGTATTTTTTACTTATGGTTTAGCCTTCTTCAAGTGCCCTATGGTCAATACAAATGGTCAAGGTGGTATTTCATCCCCACTCAAAGTACATCATCATAAACAAAGAGAATTACTAATGCTTTTATCTCACACTCTGTGTGACACCAAGATCGGGTACTAAGGTGTCTTAACCAAGGGTAGCTAAGCCTTGGAGAAGATCGCAAAGCCCACTAATTGAGTGTTAGAGTGTCACACGTGCCTAGACCCAATCTAAACCTTATAGTGTCTTCCTGGTAACAGACTAGGTGCCTCAACCATAGGCTGCATAATTTGACACTAGGTCAAATACTTGGTAACAGACCAAGCGCCTCCATTCTCCCGGAGAATGGCCCTCAGCCAGGGGCTGAGTCCCTAGTCTTGGACTAGGTAAATTCCTGGTAACTAACCAGGTCCCTCCATTCAAAAGAATGGCCAATCACCTCTAGGCTAAGTCCCCAGTCCCAAACTGGTTCCACATCCTGGTCCCAAACCAAATGTCACTATTCAACAAAATGGTCACTCAACTCAAGGTTGAGTCCCCCAGTGCTAGACTTGTTCCATATCGTCATCCCAGACCAGATATCTCCATTAAACAGAATGGTCACTCAACTCTCGAACCAGGTGTCTCCATTCTCCTAAGAGAATGGCTCTCAATGTTGCTCAGAAAAATCAACACTCCCTCTCAGCGAGAGAGGCATTCTTTGCCATGCCAAGCTTGTCACGAAAGTATACGAACTTTGATGCTGTCAGAGGCTTGGTCAAGAGCACCTCTATCCACTAGGTCTCTGATGAAATGATACCCCATTTCAATGTGTTTCAATCTATCATGAAACAATGGGTTCTCTGAAAGCTTTATGCAACTCTGATTATTGCAATGGATGATCGCTGAGTCAAGCTTTCCCCCAAACAGATCAGATAGAAGTTTTCTGAGCAAAACTACTTCCTTGCAGGCGTCACTTGCAGCAATATACTCTGCCTCAGTTGTACTCAAAGCTATGGAACCCTGCTTCCTGTTGGACCAAGAAATCATTGCAAATCCCATACTAAAGCAGTAACCGGAGGTACTTTTCCGGTCTACTGCACTGCCATCCCAATCTAAATATGCATATCCAGATAATAATACTCCATTGCTGGAAGTGTACCTAAGCCCATAAGTGATAGTACCTCACACATATCTGAGTATGTGTTTTGCAGCTACCAAGTGTATGTGCTTTGTATCGAACATGAACTGACTCAGAGCATTCACTGTGTAACAGATGTTCGGTCTCATATGCACGAGATACATGAAGGATCCAATAAGCTGTCTGTAAAGAGTAGAGTCTACACTCAGTGAACTAGTAGCTGAATCACGCAACTTTGTCAAGTTGGTAGTCATGGGTATGCTCATGGACTTGTTGTCTTGCATCCCAAATCTCTGCAAGATGTCCACTGCATACTTTCCTTGTGTCAAGAAGATCTCGCCTGGCTTTTGCCAGACCTCTAATCCAAGGAAACAATGCACCAACCCGAGATCCTTCATCTCGAATTCAGAGGTAAGATCCCTCTTACATTGTTCTATCAATTGTTCATCACCTGTAAGAAACAAGCCATCTACATATAGAACAAGTATCAAGACATGATTATGAACAACCTTAAAGTACAAGTTAGAATTGGCTGTACTTTTGGAAAACCCCAAGCTATGGAGAAATCCATCCATCCTCGCATACCAGACTCTCGGAGCCTGTTTCAGTCCATGCAAGGCTGTCTTCAGTTTACACACATGGGTCTTCTTCCCATGAGTCACAAAGCCTTCAGGTTGTTCAATATAGACCTCCTCCTCGATCTTGCCATTGAGGAAGGTTGTCTTTACATCCATCTGATGTAACTTCCATCCAAATACTGCAGCAAGAGAAATGATAGTTCTAATGGTAGTATACTTGGCATCAAGAGCAAATGTCTCATCATAGTCAATGCCTTCTTTCTAAGTGAAGCCACGAGCTACGAATCTGGCTTTATACTTCTCCACATTGCCATCAACAGCATGCTTGATTTTATAAAGCCATCTGGATGTCACCACTGACTTTCCTATTGGTCTGGGAAAAACTTCCCACACAACATTCTTCATGATTGAACTATACTCTTCAATCATGGCATCAACCCATACCTGTTGATTTGTTGCTTCATCGTATGAGGAAGGTTCTGCACCGATAAGCTGGCTCATAAAACCAGAGTACTTCTATGGTCTTATGCTTTCTTTGAAAGACCTGAGAGCAGCTTTATGCTTCTCGCCTTCTTGTAACGTTTCTCGGTACCAAGCATGTCTCCTTTTGGAAGGAGGAACTTCAAGTAGTTCTTCTGGTGGACTTTCAGTGTCTTCAGGTGCATCTAGAATTTGATCGTCAAATTCCTTTTCCTCCCTCTGAATTTCTGAATCTGGAACTCAAGGGGAGGTACGTCATTTCCCGTTGAAAGCTCTTGTGTTTTACGAAACACAGTTTCCTCATCGAAGATCACATCTCTGCTGACTTCAATGTACCTCTATCCAGGTACATAGATACAATAAACCTTCGAGCAATAAGTGTACCCGATAAAAATGCCTTTCTTACCGGAAGGCTCTAACTTGGCCCTCTTTTCTTTTGGCACATGAATGTACACTGGATTGCCAAATATCCTGATGTGGTCAACTGCAGGTTTCTTCTTGGTGAAGACTTCTTCTGGAGCCTTCTCCCCCAGGACGGCATGAGGGCTTCTGTTCTGGATGTACACAGCAATACTTGCAGCTTCAGCCCACAAAGATAAAGGAAGATCTAGATCGGTAAGCATGGCTTTAGCAGCTTCACAGATCGTTCTATTCTTCCTTTCTGCAACCCCATTCTGCTGAGGGTTGTATGGTACTGTCAGCTCTTTCTTGATTCCTGCTTCTCGGCAAAAATCATCAAACTCATTAGATTCATACTCACCTTTGTTATCTGATCTCAAGATACGGATGTGTCTGCCAGTCTGATTTTCAATCAATGCCTTGAACTCTTTAAAGCTGTCAAAATTTTCACTTCTGGCCTCGAGGAAGTAAATCCATGAATTCCGAGAGTGATCATCAATGAACAAGACATAATATAAACACCCACTTAAAGAGGGTGAAGACATAGGCCCACAAATGTCAGAATGAATCAAATCTAAAAGGACTTTAGATATATTCTTGCTTCTGGAAAAGGACTTCTTAGTGTTCTTACCTAGAGCACATCCCTTGCAAATTCCATCATGTTTTGGAGATACCTTTGCCATACATGTGACCATCTTCTGCAAGCCTGGGAGAGTTGTGTAGAGAAGGTGTCCAAACCTTCTATGCCACAGCTCACATGGATCAACTGTATGATGTACCAAAGCATGAGTGGAATCTTCGAAAGCCTTGTAAAGGCCTCCCTCTCGAACCCCAATCTGTACTGCTGAGCTTAGGTCTTAATCCTTTGCTCATAGAAGGACTTTCTTGTCCATGAAGAGGACACTGTAGCCCGTGTCCTCTAAGCCAGCAACAGATAGAAGATTCTTCTTCAAACCAAGAACATATAAGACATCATCAATATGAAGAACCGTACCTGAGTCAAGTTGAAGTGAAGTTGAGCCAACTCCAAGTTCCACCTGTGTGGTGAACTTCTTCTTTTTGCAACTGGTGAGAGCTCCATGGTTACCTGTCATGTGCTTGGAGGCACGACTATCCACCAACCAAGAGGTAGCATTGTCTGTGATAGAACCAAAGAGAGCAGAAATCAAGTAGTACTCTCTTCTAGGTTCTTCTCCTTTGTTAGGCTTGGTTTTCTTCTTCTTCTTCGTTTCCTCGTCTTCTTCTGCTTCTGTAGCAGAGACTTGAAATCTTCTTTTGGATTTCTTCTTGGTTTGCCTGCAGTCCCTGGCAAAGTGTCCAAACTTGTGGCAATTGTAGCATTCCACTTTTAAAACATTAGAGAACTTACCTTGAGGTTTCTTTCCCTTCTTTTGTTGAGGGGAGGGCTTCTTGAACTTCTTTGTCTTTGCTATAAGTGCAAGGTTACTTTCCTTTGTTACCTTGCCTGAAGTCCTTCCCTCTTCTTCTATGAAATCATGCCAAAGTCTTTCGAAAGTTGGTTGATTCTCATGTCCACTGATAGATTCCATGAAGGTTTCCCAAGAGCTTGGGAGACCATCAACCACAATTTGCACAAGGTCATCATCATCTACAGTAATACCAATAGCAATAAGTTGATCTCTTACCTGTGCAATCTTTGTGAAGAAAGAACCAACCCCTTCATCCTTGTTCAACTTCAAAGTTTGTAGCCTTTTCTTCAAGACTCTCTTATGACTGGGAGCCTTCTTGTCATACAAGTTGGCCAAGGTGTCAAAGCATTCTTTAGCAGTCTTTAATGCTGTGATGTTGGGCATCACCGGTTCTTTGACAAAATCATAAATGATCCTTCTAGCCTTAGCCTGCTTCTTCTTATAAGCAAGTCTACCAACATTAGATGTTAGCTCTTCACTGACACTAAACACAATGTCATCCAGGTCATTTTCTTCTAGAATAGTTGTAAGCCTGACTTTCCAAGAGTTGTAGTTAGCTGACCCTTGTAGCTTCTCTTTCGATTTGAAGATATTGACAGCCATCTCTGCCACTTAGTCAAATGTTAAGTCTGCAAAAATATCCCAAGCTCTAAGAAGACAACAACAATCTCCCTTTACTGTGTCTTCACAAGCTAGGCTCTGATACCATGTTGAATTTTTAGCATTAGCATGACTACGTTTAAAATTTTCGGACTAACATAAACAAATGACAAGTGTAGTAAACAACATCAATACATCAACACATTGAACACAAGATTTTTCACTAGGGAAACCTTTAAAGGACAAAAACTCCAAAAGCATTAGTAATTCATCTCGTAAATGAGATGACCAAGTTTTTTTCCAAAATTCAGCAAACTCTAACTAAGTTTGTACCACAAATCCACAAGTACATAAGATAATCCAATTACACAGCAAAATACCCAACTAGGGTTTTTTAATAAAATAGGGCTTACTACCCTAATTTTCTCTCTCCTGCCCAGAATTAGCAAGCTGCCCGAAATCCTGTTTTTCCTGCCCGGATCTGCCTGCCCTGTCTGTACCTGCCCTGCTGCCCATCCGTACTAGTGCCCGATTTCTGTTGCTGCCTAAAGGGCCAGATTTGCTTGCCCAGATTTGTCTGGGCCTTGTACAGGCTGCCCGAAGGGCTGCCAGACTTGCTGCTGGCTCGAAGGCTGGTGGCCTACCCGGATTAGCTTCCGGGTCTATTGCTGCTAGCCAAAGGACTTAGAAGGCTGCCCCGAGCCTGCTACAGCAGCCCGTGGGCACTTGCAGACTGCTCAGTGCTTGTTGTAGCAACTCGAGAGCCCAAGCAACTAGCCCCGAGCCTGTTGTAGCAGCTCGAAGGCTAGGTAGGGCTACCGTGAAGGTAGGGCACCCAACCCGAAGTGAAGAGAGGTTTCCCGATGACGATGAAGGCTTCCCAAGGTGAAGAGAGGGTTTCGCATGAACCAGCGGTGAAGGAAAGGAGGCTGTCGTGAGGTGGAAGAGATCCAGCTGGCGAAAGCCTAAGACTGCAACACTAATGTAGAAACCCTAGTCTAGGGTTTGATCAAAGAATAAATGTGAACACCCTAGCTAGATTCATCCATGCTAGGGTATCACATCAAACTTCCTTTTCTTCAGTAACCTGTAAAGTCTTCTGTTGGAGCAACTTCACCAATGAGAGCAAGAGTGTGTAATAATGAAATGGATTGATCTTCTTTTATATCCTTTAAGTCACCTGTAAGTGGACCAAAATTAGAAAGATCAAAATAGTATTATTTTATTCTTTTCTAATTTTGACTTTTGCCTTTAGTGGTACTAAAGGTCTTTTTGCACTTTCACTTTTACACCTTAGTGGTACTAAGGGTCTTTATGTATTTTTTACTTTGCTTTAGCCTTCTTCAAGTGCCCTGTGGTCAATACAAGTGGTCAATGTTTTCTTTCAACCCCACTCAAAGTACATCATCATAAACAGAGAGAATTACTAATGCTTTTATCTCACACTCTATGTGACACCAAGATCAGGTACTAAGGTGTCTAAACCAAAGTTACAAACATCGCCGATATATCGACAACATCGCGATATATCGCGATGTTAACTCGCTGGCGATATATCGGCAATATATCGCCCCAATATTTTCCCCGATTTTTCCCTATTTTTTCACGATATTTGACAATTTTTTGGCGATATTTGCCGATTTTTCGCGATATTTGCCGATTTTTCGCGATATTTGCCGATTTTATGGCGATATTTGCCGATATTTTCAAATGTGTTGTGATTTTTTGTATGTTTTCGTATTTTTAAATATTTTTTTATTTTTTATTTTGCCGATATATTGACGATGTTTGCCAACATTTTCGCCGATAATTCCGATAATTTATTTTTGGACCCTTGGTGATATATTTGCTGACACGATATTTGTAACATTGGTCAAAACCAAGGGTAGCTAAGGCTTGGAGAAGATCGCAAAGCCCACTGATCGAGGGTCAAAGTGTCACGCATGCCTAGACCCTGTCTAGGGCTTATAGTGTCTTCCTAGTAATAGACCAAGCGTCTCCATTCTCTCGGAGAATGGCCCTCGGCCCGGGGCTGAGTCCGTAGTCTCGGACTAGGTAAATTCCTCGTAACTGACCAGGTGCCTCCATTAAAAAGAATAGCCACTCAGCTCTACGTTGAGTCCCCAGTGCTAGACTGGTTCCACATCCTGGTCTCGGACCAAATGTCACCATTCAACAGAATGGTCACTCAACTCAAGGTTGAGTCCCCCTATGCTAGACTGGTTCCATACCATGGTCCCGAACCAGATATCCCCATTCAACAAAATGGTCACTCAACTCTAGGTTGAGTCCACACACTGGTCCCAGACCAGGTGTCTCCATTCTCCTAAGAGAATGGCTCTCGATGCTGCTCAGAAAAATCAACAATGCGCACCTCTTGGAGTCTTTTCTCTTTGTCCTTGTGGATGAAATTTGGATGATTTCTTTGGTTATGCTCATGCTTGGTGGATGCTTGGATTTGTTGGATAACACATAGCTCAAGTAAGTCAAGGTTTTGACATGTTGGTGTAAGGTAGTTGAAATTTTGTCTATTGAATGGTTGAGTGGTAGCCCTAGGGTTGCACTTTGCTGGAATAGAACCTTTTATCTACCTTCTATCCTATTTGCATGGTGGAAAACACTCCCAAGAAGAGGTTTTCCCTAGTTTTAGCCTTGGATCTCCAATTTTTGCCCTAGATTAAGCTCTAGTAACAAACCCTAGAGGTTGTTGCAAGAAGTCCTAGTTTAGTAGACAAGGAGTAATACTCTAAGAAGAAGGCTGATCACCTCCCTCTAGGCTAGGGTTTACGAGTAATATCTATGAAAACCCTAAGTAATCACTCTTCTACCTAAAAACCCTAGTTTGTACATGTGTAAATTTTAAATTTAATGCTAGATTAGGTCTTTAAATTAGGTCTGCAGTTTTATGTTTGAAACCCTAAAAAAAATAAAAAATAAAATTCAAATTTTTTGGCATCCCTAAAATTTCGTCCCTAATTCCTATAAATTTGGTCTACCCTTTTGTCCCTAGAAACCCTAGGGCAAAATATTAAGAGCCATTAAAACCTAAAAACTAATAAAACCCTAAAAATCCACCTAAATTAAAACCCTAAAACACAAAAAGCGTCTAAATGTTCTTTTTACCTCCATCCCTAAAACCTAACAGCCTTAAGCCTCTCTTTTTCCCTGACGGCCCCTTCTATTCCTCCCATTAGGGCTCAGTCCTCCTCTTTTGGGCCTTCCTAAGCCTTGGTCCCCCCTTTGGAACAGTTATCACAGGCTGTAACAGCCTCTTAGCAGCTTTCCATTAACCTACTTTAAGTCTGCAATAAATTGGAGACTGTCACTTCTAACAGCGCTTGACACATGCTGCAACATCAACATACAACAATACTTCAATGTTAGTCAAAGGTTAATGTTTAATGCTATTGGAAAGAGGTATAACATAGGTCTAAACTTACATCAATTTCACTGTGTAAAGGACTGATCTTAAACTTCATTTGTATGCTCTCAATTCATATATCAGATTTGTGGAAAGAGGTATAACATAGGTCTGAACTTACATCAATTTCACTGTGTAAAGGACTGATCTTAAACTTCATTTGTATGCTCTCAATTCATATATCAGATTTGTGAACATAAATCTCCTCCTGAATGATTCCATTGAGAAATGCGGTCTTCACATCCATCTGATGGATCTTCCAACCCATTTCCGCTGCAATGGAATCAATGCCCTGATCGAAGTATACCGAGCAACCGGCGCAAAGGTCTCATCATAATCGACTCCCTCAATCTGTGAAAACCCCCGCGCTACAATCCTGGCCTTGTACTTCTCCACACTCCCATCCGCAGCATGCTTTAGCTTGTAAAGCTAGCCACCGAGAAGTCACCACTGACTTCCCCTCGGGTCTCGGAACCATCTCCCATACATCGTTCTTCATGATGGAATGTTACTCATCCATCATGGCATCTCGCAAAACATGGTGCTGGGAGGCCTCCTCAAAAGTGGAAGGCTTTGAATCACGTAAACTAACCATCAAAAGCATGCCCAATCTGTCAGGCATCTAAATAGACCTCACTCCCACTCTGGGTGTCCCAAACTCCTGAGCTTCCTTCAAGGTGTCTCGAAGAGACTTAGGTGTCTTCTTCCTTGGAGGTTGCTCCCACACTGGTCTGTCATCATCTGAAGAGCTACTAGAGGTAGCAACTCCAATAACCTGTGAACCAGAAGCTGGTGTACCAACAACTGGTGAACTCTATGATCCTGATCCTCTACATGGTGAACCTGTAATCTCAAACCCAAAACCTATCCCCGAAGACCCTGCTGGTTGAACCACTGAACCCGGTGAACCTATTCCTGCACTGTGTGGTCCAGTACCTCTGAAAACCTGTGATCCTGTCTGTTGTACTGATGGTACCTGTGTAATTTCCTGAGGTGCAGGAACCTGCTGCTCTCCCTGCTCCAACTCTCTCAACCTCCTGAAGTCCCGCTCCTCCTCAAACTTCACATCCCTTCTCACAACAACTTTCCTCTGAGAAGGAAGGTAAATACTGAAGGCCTTCGAAGTCTCATCATAGCCCACAAAGATGCCTTTCTCTACAATGTGCTCCAACTTTGTCCTCTTCTCAGAAGGGACATGAGAGTAAGTCAAACTACCAAATATGTGAAAATGGATGACCTCAGGCTTCTTGCCTGTGAAACACTCCTCAGGTGTCATGTTCCCCACGGCACGATGGGGACTCCTATTCTAAAGATATACAGTTGTGTTGCATGCCTCAACCCAAATAAAGAAAGGAAGTGACTGGTCATGTAACATAGCTCTGGCTGATCCAACAATAGACCTATTCTTCCTCTCTGCCATTCCATTCTGCTCTAGAGTGTATGGAACTGTCAACTGCCTCCTGATACCCTCCTGTCTGCAATATCCATCAAACTCCTTGGAGGTATATTCACCCCCGTTATCTGATCTGAGAACTCGAATCTTCCTCCCTGTCTGGTTCTCCACGAGAGCTTTGAACTCTTGGAACCTCTGCAAGACTTCCTCAGATTTCTTGCTCTTCAAAAAGTAGATCCAGGTCTTCCTAGAATGATCATCAATAAATATCACATAGTACTCATATCCTCTTAAGGAAACAGATGACATCGGTCCACACAAATCTGAATGTATCAAGTCAAGAATCCCTATTGACCTGCTATCACTGCTCAGAAAAGCAATATTGGTGTACTTTCCCAAAGCACACCCCTTGCAAACATCACTATGCTCTGAGCTGAACTCTGGTAAACTTGTAACCATATGTCTCAACAACCCCAAAGCAGGATGATGCAAGTGAGCCATCCTCCTATGCCAAAGATCACAAAGCTCATTGTTGTTACTATGTGCCAAGCCATGTTGAGGCTAAAATAAGAGCCTGTACAGTTTCCCACATCTAAATCCAATGGCAAATGAAGCAGATGATCCAACAGTCTTGGGAAACACACGCACATGTCCATCTAGAAAGGACACCCCAAGACCCTAATCCTCAATTGTGGAAACTGAAACCAGGCTCTTCTTCAGCTCAAGTACATACAATACATCTCTCAACACCATGGGACTCATGGACTCCCTCTGAAAGGTAATGGTCCCACGCCCAACTGCTGAGTCATCTGCCAACACCACCTCCACATCAGTCTCTGTCTGTGAAAGCTCGGAGAACATCTCACGAGCACCTATCATGTGGCTCGAAGCTCCGCTATCAATATACCAAGTGATGGAAGTAGATGCACTGTAGGAATGGTCTGTCACCAAGGAAAACTCCCTCTCTCTATCAACATCTGCACTGGTGATAATGGATGCTCTCTCTCTATCAATATGCCCAGTACACATAGAAAACTCTCTCTGAAATCTCGTTGCAAAGTCATCGACCTCCGTTGAAGCTGCTATCTGTTGCTGCTTCTTCTTCTTCTTGTTCAAACACTGCCCAGCATAGTGTCCCATCTTCTGACATGCAAAGCACTTTACAGTGCTCAGATCCTTCTTCTGCCCATCCTGTTGCTTGGCCACACCCTTCTTAGGACCCTTCTTGTTCTTCTTCTTCGCTTTTGTTGTCAAAGCCACATCCTCCTCATCCTCCCTACTAGTAGAAGCACTGCACTGCAAAAGACCCCTCCGAGTCTCCTCCTGAACAAAATCATCACAAATCCTGTCCCATGAAGGTAAGTTCTCCCTAGCCACCAAGCCCTGTACAAACACAGCCCAAGGTTGTGACACCCCATTCAAGGTTGTCCGCACTAGCTCGGCACTAGGAACAACCACCCCAACTGCTGCAAGCTCATCTCTCACCTGAGAGATCCTAGTAAGATAAGTCATAACAACCTCTCCTTTGACCATCTTGATACTCTTCAGCTTCTCCCTCAAAACCATCTTCCTATTTTCGTTTGAACTCTGAAACAAGCCGGTCAAAGCACTCCACATTTCATGTGCATGATCCTTGCCTGAAATGTGTGGAATCACATGGTCTTTAACAGCATCTAGGATAATCCTCCTAGCCTTAATATCTTTCTTGTTGAAGGCATCCAGTGCTACCGCATTGGTGGAAGCAGGAATTGCAATGGGATTAGCTGTAGTATTTCTAACTACCTCCTCCCACAACTCATTTTCCTCCAACACAAGCAAAATCCTAGCTTTCCATGGGACAAAATTCCCAGCCCCATCAAGCGTATTCTCCATTCTCAGCCCAATTGAAGACATATTTCTCAAAGAACAAGTTTCAACAAAATGCTACTACTGTCAAAAGAAAATCTCTGAAATCTGGAAATTACTTTTTTGTTTGCAAGAATTAATTTTCTGCCCCACTCAGCTCTGATACCATGTAAGTTTTTACTCAGGTTTAACTGTGAAAAAATAACTCTGTCTAATGCCCAACCCAGAAAATTTATAAGGATGGAAATAACATAATTTTCAGACTTAAGTAAACACTGTTGTAACTCAAATTTTCAATGACAGAAAATAAATAAATGCACTTTTAGCAATCACACAATACTCAGAATTTTTTTGCCAATAGCCCTTGAAAAACCCACAAGGGGAAAACCAGTCAGAGAGAGAGAATTTTTATTATTTCTTCTAGGAAAAATTCAGGACAGTCATTTTCAGTCAAAATACAACTTATCTCCACCAGAGAAAATAACCCAGCAAGCTGCCTCGATTCTAGTGCAAATACTACCTCAATTTTCGTGCCTTTCCTTCTCGAAAAACGTGCCTAAAATCACAACAAAGTTCTGCCCTAGTTTTTTGTGCCATAGCTCCTCAAAAATTGTGTTGTACAGACTGTAATAAATGTTGTCGTACACCCTCGAAAATCGTGCCACAAAAGTCTGCCTACTGCCTCGAGAAATGTGCTTGTTCTTCCTCGAAATCCATGCCCAAAATCCGTACTATACAAATGGTCATACTCTTCTAGAAAATTGTGCCACATTAAATGTTGTCTCGGTTTTCATGCCCACTAAAAAAACTCTTCAGACAGGGTGCCTCGAATTTTGTGCCTCTCTCAGCGCTCTCATCTCTTCAGTCCCTCCACAAGAATGAATGAAAATGCCTTTGCCCTTGCTTTTTGTCTAAACCGTAGGTAGGTGAAGAGCCATCTAATCCAATGACTGAGATTCGACTAGATCAATGGATGAGAATAAATGCTCTCATTTATCTCTCATAAAAATTAATTTCACTCACCCACTTAAATTTATCAAAATTTGACTTTAATCTCTAAAGTCACATTAAATGTTCATCTCAAGTCATTTAATGCAAGGGTCACTTAAATTTCCCCTTTTAAGTGACTAAGGCTAAAGTCACCTAGGGGAACACTTTACTAGGTACAAAAATCAACAGATCGAACCTCTGCATGTATGCTATTGTAATAAAAATTTATCATTTTGAATAAAAATCTTTGGAGGTCAAGAACTGTGTAGCATTTTCATGTGTGGATGGGCATTGTTTCGAGCTTTTGAAGTAAGCGGCGGTGTCCATTTTCTTGCATCTTTGTGGTTGAGTTGGGCCTTTGAAGGGGAGTTGTTTCCCGTAGCGTAAGATTTAAATAGCTTGTTTGCTTAAAAATCTTACTATGTATTTATTTAAGATCTCTTAGAGTACACTATTATTTTGTTTAATGTTAAACTAGTAGCAACAAGGAAGGTCTTCCTGCATGCATGTGTTCTGGCATGCAGAAGACTTAAACTAGGAAGCCAATTGTATTTAATTATTTTTCCTAAAATAATTGAAGTGATCTAATTGTTTATTGACTTTAGGTGAAAGTGAAATTAGGGTTTTCACTTTACCTAAACTTATAAAAGAGAGATCAATTGGTGGAGAGGACTATAAATTTTCCTTTAATATTCAAACTAGGGCTAACAGTGCATGCAAGATCTCTATTGATAGCCACACATGAATATCTTTTACAATATGCAGTGGAATATAAAACTGAGAAATAAATGACATCACATCACAATAATGACACTATTATTTTGGGTATGGAAACCCCCGAATAAACCCAAGATGGGAAAACCAGTGCAGCAGTCAGATATAGATTTTATTATGAGAAAATATGGAACATTACGATCACTACAAATTCACCCAAACCTGGCGAATGCAGTACCCAATAGAATCACTGGGCAAATCCCAACTAAACCTTAGCACCCTCCTGTGTGAGTGTAGGGCCCAGCTGTACAAAGCTCGGTGATCCTGCTGCTCGCTCCTCTGTCTTCCCAACTAAATGACATGAGGTGCACTAAATGTCATTTAAATAATACTTAATGGAGCATTTAATGTGAACCCTTCATCTAATCTAGTCTTGACCATTAGATTGACAGGGGAAGTTACCATGAACAAAAAGGGCTAGGGCAAGGCATTTCATCATTCATTGTGATCATTTCCAAAAGAGATTTTTGGAGAGAGGAAGAGAAAGAGAGAGTGAGGGTTTGAAGTGATTTCAAAACCAATAGGAGAGAGAAAACCAGTAGAGACAATTTCTACACAGAAATCGAGAAGAGAAATTCTGGCACAAATTTCGAGAAGAAGCTTGCACGAATTTTAAGGTTTCCGTAAAACAGAAAAGGGTACAAAAATGGAGGACCATACGGCACAGATTTCGAGGAACTAAATGCACAGAAATCGAGGACTGTACAGTTGTACAGATTTTGCACAGAAATCAAGGACCATACAGTTATACAGATCTGTCAGAATTTAATGAGGTCGTACAATACGGTCTGACACAGTTTTCGAGGTGGAAGGTACAGAAATTAATTATGTCGGTACAAGCAAAATTGAGCACAAATTTTGAGTAATCCTTTGGCACAAATTTCAAGGAGCAAAATTCAGCCGGTGGGTTCAAATTTCAAGACAGCAACTCTGATAAGTACTGGTGATTTAATTTCAGTATTTTACTAAAGAAAATAATAAATCTCTCTCACTGAGAAACAAGTTTTCCGTTAGGGGTTTTATCCTGGACCATTGGTCAAAAACAACTGTGTCATTTTCATGTGTGTTTAATTGTCTAAAATTTTCTGACTTTGAATTTTTTGGTAGAAAAGAAAATTTTTTGAATTGTTTAATTTTGGAAAAACAACTTTATGTGACAAAGTTTCAGACAAATTTAAATTAAAATTTGTGCATAGAGGGTTTGGCCATTAATCTATGCAGAGAAGCCAAAAGACTTGAAACCGGGTTGCGGTTCGTGGAAAACTTTCACCACCATGAACTGACTCAAAGAGTTAACTGCAAAGTCGATGTTTGGTCGAGTGTTGACCAGATACATAAGCGATCCGATAAGTCGACGATACAAAGTAGGATCAAATCCGTTTGACCCAGATGCATCAATTTTCCTCCAGTTGGAAACTAGAGGTATGGCCATAGGCTTCCAATCCTCCATCCTGAATCTCTTCAAGATCTCAACTGCATACTTCCCCTGTCTAATGAAGAAGCATCCATCTCTATGCCAAACCTTCAAGCCCAGAAAGTAATGCATCATCCCAAGGTCTTTCATCTCAAACTCCACTGCAAGGTTGGACTTGCAGTCTCCAATCAACCTCTCATGTCCTATCAAAAAGAGATCATCCACATATAGGAACAGTATGAGGCATCTCACCTGTCAAGAAGTACAAGTTGTGGTCAGCTCACTCCGTTGAAATCCCATCTCCCATAGATAGTTGTCAATCCTTCGGTAGTACCATGCTCGAGGAGCCCGCTTGAGCCCGGAAAGAGCTCGATGCAGCCTGCAAACATGTGTGTCCCTGTTCTCCACATCAAACCCCTCTGGCTGCTCAATATACACCTCCTCCTCTATCACTCCGTTGAGGAAGGTTGTCTTGACGTCCATCTAATGGACACGCCAACCCATCTCAGCTGCTAGTGAGATAATCATCCGAATGGAAGAATACCTGGCAACAGGGGCAAAGATCTCCTCATAATCAATACCCTCCTTTTAACAAAACCCCTTTGCCACGAAATGCGGCTTGTACTTCTCCATGCTTCTGTTTGCCGCATGCTTCACCTTATAGATCCATTTGGATCCCACCACCTTTTTGCCTTATGGCCTCGACACAACCTCCCATACCTGGTTTTTCATAATGGAGTCATACTGCTCAACAATAGACTCCTGCCACACATCATGTTGTGCAGCCTCCTCGAAGCTGGAAGGTTCAGAGTTAATCAATTATGTCATCAGTGCCATATAACTAAGCTTCTCTAGTGGTACACTCCGTCTGAAAGATCTCTGTGGAGGATCCAACTGCCTGGAATCCTGTACTGTGGACCTAAACCACTTAGGCCTTGGCCTAGTGTCAACCTGCTGTGGCTGGTGGATATCTGTCTCTTGCTGCAGCTCATCCTCCAAGTCAATGACCTTTAGGATTTTGTCCACCTGACTCCCTCTGAATACCAGAACCTGTGCTCTGCATCTGTACCTGTACCTGTACATATGGCTCCTCCAACTTGACCCCTAACTCTTGTGTTGGCTACTGCTTTGCTGGTAAGTCCAGAGATCTCCGCAAGGCCCTATCCTCATCGAACTGAACATCCCTGCTCATAGATCCTCCTACGAGCAGAAATGTAAACTCTATGTCTTCGAAATCTCGCTGTAACCACAAAGTAACCCCTTCTCTCTATAAGGGTCCAACTTCTTCCTATTGTCAACATGAACATGACAATAGCAGACACTACCGAATATGCGAATGTGACTCACATCTGGCCTGGTGCCTGTGAAGACCTCCTCTGGTGTCTTCCTCTCCAAAGCTGTGTGGAGACACCTGTTCTAAATGTATACTGCAGTCCTATATGCCTCGGCTTAGAGGAATAGTGGTAATCCCTGATCAAATAGCATGTCCTCGGCTGCTCCAACCATAGTCATGTTCTTCCGCTCTGCAATTCCATTCTGTTGTGGGGTATGGCGCACAGTGTCCTCCTTCTTGATCCCCTCAGTCGAACAATACTCCATGAACTCATTGGAAGTGTACTCACCCCCGTTGTCTGTCCTCAACACCCGAAACTTCTTTCCTGTTTGGTTCTCCATGAGAGTTTTGAACTCTTGAAACCTCTCAAAGACCTCTGACTTGGCCTTCAGGAAATAGATCCAGGTCTTCTTGGAATAGTCATCAATGAGGATTACGCAGTAACTGTAACCACTGAACGAATGGACACTCATAGGTCCGCATACATCAAAATGGACCAAGTCCAAGGGCTACTTAGACTTGTGCTCCCCAAAGCAAAACCCTTGCTGTGATTATGCCTGTCCTCCTGTACCTTTGGAACTCCAATGACTGCGTGTCTCAAACGCTTCAATGCTCCATGATGTAAGTGTGCCATCCTCCTATGCCACAACTCACCGTGACTGTTGTTGCTGCTGACTAGAGCCTTTCCAGGCTTCAAGTGTAGTCTGTACACTTTCTCGCTCCTCCTGCCAATCACCCAATCCAGGCTCCTATCTGACCCTTTGGGCCTGATATATACTCTATGATCACGAAACTTCACCTGATATCACTTGTCCTCCAGAGTGGAGACTGATATAAGGTTCTTGGTCAGTCCTAGAACATACAACACATCAACAAAACTGAGGGTTTGACAAACTCCCTCTGAAATGAAACAGTGCCAACTCTCTACGCCTGATACCGCGCATCATCACCCAGCTCAACGTGGATCCCTGTTCCACCCTCCTGCAAGTCTCTGAAGATTCTCTTATGTCTAATCATGTGACTAGATGCTCCACTGTCGATGTACCATATGTTGCTCCCTGTTGTGCTTGCCAAGCAAGTTATCAAGCAAAACTCCTCATCGAAGTTCCTGCTAAACTCATACACCTTTGCAGATCCAGCCATCTGAGTGTTACTCTTCTTCTTCCTGTCTGGGCACCGGGAGGCAAAGTGTCCCTGCTTGTGGCAAATAAAACACTTGACCTTTGACACGTCAAGGTTCTTCTTACCATCTTTCTTCCTCTTTGCCTTCCCCTTTGCTCTTCCCTGTAAGGGCTAGAGCCTCCTCATCCATAATTTGTGGGGCACTGCTGGATGAGCCTAATCCTTGACCCATGCAGATCTCCTCCCGCACAAAGTCATCCCAAAGTCTCTGCCAATCAGGGAGATTCTCCCTAGCCACGACACCCTTGACAAAGGTGTCCCATGGTTTAGAGATTCCATTGAGGGCTATCTAAACTAGCTACTCATCATCAGTCTTAGAGCCAACAGCTCCAAGCTCATCCCTGATCTATGTGAGCCTCATGAGATAAGGCACTACTCCTTCTCCCTTGGCCATCTTGGTGTTGCACATCTTTTCTTGCAACACCATCTTCTGGTTATCGTTCTTTCTTTGGTACAAACTCTCCAAAGCCTTCCACATCTCTAATGCGATCTTCTTACCAGAAAGGTGAGGGACTACATCGTCCTTCACTCCATCCTTGATAATCAGCATGGCAATGTAATCAGCCTTCTTCCACGCTGCTAGATTTGTCGGATTTGTGGGTGCAACCTTCGTGGAGTCAATGTGCTCCTCTGCATCACTAATGTCCAGGATCCTTGTGATTCTTTCTTTACATATAGGAAAGTTTTGAGCACCCTGGAGTCTATCCTCAACTCTCAACTGCATGACCATTGTGAAATGTTACCTGTCAAACCCTAGATCTCCAATCTAAGTTTGTGTCTTCAATAGATCTGCCCCCGATCAATCACTGCTACTGCAAATCTCTCAGCTTTAGCTCATCAGAGCTCTGATACCATGTAAATTTTCCTTTAATAATCAAACTAGGGCTAACAATGCATGCAAGATCTCTACTGATAACCACACATGAATATCTTTTACAGTATGCAGCAGAATATAAAACTGAGAAATAAATCACATCACAATAATGACACTATTATTTTGGGTATGGAAAACCCCCGGTGCAGCAGTCAGATATAGATTTTATTATGAGAAAATATGGAACGTTACAATCACTGCAAATTCACCCAAACCTGGCGAATGCAGTACCTGGCAGAATCACTGGGAAAATCCCAATTAAACCTCAACATCCTCCTGTGTGAGTGTATGGCCCAGCTGTACAAAGCTCGGTGATGCTGCTGCTCGCTCCTCCATCTTCCCAACCAAATCCTCTATCTAACTTTCTCTCCCTATCTGTATCCTATCTATATCGGAATACAAGTGTGTGTATCCTCTCCACTAATTGATCTCTCTTTTATAACTTTAGGTGAAGTGAAAACCCTAATTTCACTTTCACTTTAACTACTGTTTCACTAAAGTTAATTTAGATCACTTTAATTTATTTTCCAAAGTAAACTTAAGAAAAGTAAATTAAATACAATTGGTTTCCCAATTTAAGTCTTTTGCATGCAACAACACATGCATGCAGAAAGACCTTCCTTCTTGTTGCTAGTTTAACAAGGACACAGTTGCATTCCAACAGAGACAGAGGAAGAAGTGTGAGAGAGAGAATTTTGGCGAAGAAGACAGAGGAGCACTAACTCAGGAAGGCATCCCTAAATTGGAGGGGAGAGAGACAAGAGACTTTAGCGGAGGTACACCTTAAAACAGCAGCAGTAGCAGCACCGTACAATCGTACAGCAGCAAGCTACCTTGGGAACCGTGCCATCTCACAGGTTTTTCTCAATGATTTTTGGGTGTTTAGATTTTGCCATCTAGGGCTGTAATATCCCAAATCCCGATATTTTCTAATTCTATGCAAATATACTGAAACAACTGGACATGCAAACTGCCATGCAAAATTCCCTATTTTATAGCTAAAATTAGGGTTAGGGTTTGTAGGATAGAATGTAACACTTACCACTGATAAGCTGGCTGGAATGCTCCTGAGAGAATATGCATGCATCAAGAGTTGAATCGGAGATGACCTGGTACCTTCTGCCTCCAGTGATACCCCAACAGCATGAACCCAAAATCAGCTAAGGGTGACGTTTTCAGTGAAGGAGGTGTCCGATGAAGCTGAGAATTTGCAGGATTGATAGTCTTCCCGTGCCAGAGAGAATGCTTGACACATGCAGAAATTTTGAGGTCTCTAGGCAGGCTAGTGAATTGATCTGGAGGTTTAGCTGCTCACGCCCCCCGATTCTGAAATGGCTGATAACTGCTCAGGATGAGCAAGACCGGATCTGATAATCACCGGGTACTGGAGTATGATACCGATGATGAGAATGGTGCCTAGGTTTCGAAGGTAAAATGAGATCTGAAGACCCAGCGAATGATTTGGGCTTTCCAGCTGAAAACCCCTTACAGCTGCACACGTGCCCCTGCAAACAATCTCTGATGGATACTGGATAACTATGAATAAATTGAGGAGCAGATGGTGAACTTGGATGGCTTACCCTGGATGAGACTAGGGCAGATATCTCACTATCGAAACCCCGTTAGTTGAAGACGTTGTCTCCAACCCCAACTGCTGTGGCCGCACGCTGTGCTGCTACTCAAGAGCTCCAAAATCAATAATCATCAAAAGTGAAGTCTCCATTCACTTTATCTTCCTTTTATAACTTTCAACTGCGAAAACCCTAACTTTTGACCTAATTAGGTCGCTTTAATTTCTAATTTGCAGTTGATTTGCATGCATGCGCATGGAGACTTAAATGGGTGTATGCATCATTAAATAATGCTTAGATGTCATGAATGTCGGTGGCCTTTGGCCACGGTGGCCCTCTTTGACCTAATGGTGATATCATATTGATGCCCTAGATTTTCTGTAAATGGCATCAGTCTTCAGTTGATTCCCTAACTGTCAGCAACCGTTCGAACCCACAGGAATCACATAGGTTAGCGGTTTTGGTCCTCGATGCCTAATCAGATGAGGACATTACAAGGGCATAAACCGATTTTTTGATATTGTAAAAGCTCTGTATTTTCTTAATAAAATATCCTCTCATACTACTGGACCAGTTTTCCCATCTTGGGTTTTGTCCTAAGGTTTCTACCCAAAAAGATTGTGGTGTTTTTATTGATGTGATTGATGTTGTAAATGGTTCTCAGTTTTATATTCCGCTCCATACTGTAAAGAAGTTTATGTGTGGTTATTTCAGTTAAATTTAAATATACTGTTTTAGCCTGAGTTGTGCTTTAAAGGAAAATTTACATGGTATCAAAGCTCTGGTGAGAAAAAGCTGAGAGATTTGCAGTGGCAATGATAGATCCATGTTGATTTGCAGTAGCAATGATAGATCAGGGGCAAATCTATTGAAGACACATACCTAGATTGCAGATCTAGGGTTTGACAGGTACACTTCAGTATGGCCGTGCAGTTGAGAGTTGAGGATAGACTCCAAGGTGCTCAAAACTTTCCTCCACGGAAAGAAAGGATCACAAGGATCCTGGACGTCAGTGATGCAAAGGAGTACATTGACTCCATGAAGGTTGCACCCACAGATCCGACAGATTTAGCAGCTTAGAAGAAGACTGAATCTAGAGCCATGTTGATTATCATGGATGGAGTGAAGGAACATTTAGTCCCTCATCTTTCTGGTAAGAAGACCGCAGCAAAGATGTGGACGGCTTTGGAGAGTATGTACCAAAGCAAGAACGAGAATCGGAAGATGGTGTTGCAAGAGAGAATGCACAGCACCAAGATGACCAAGGGAGAAGGACTGGTGCCTTATCTCACGAGGCTCACACAGATCAAGGATGAGCTTGGAGCTATTGGCTCTAAGACAGTGGATGAGGAGCTAGTTTGGATAGCCCTCAATGGCTTCTCTAAGCCATGGGGCACCTTTGTCAAAGGTGTTGTGGCTAGGGAGAAGCTCCCTGATTGGCAGAGACTATCGGATGACTTTGTGCAGGAGGAGACCCGCATGGGTCAAGGATTAGGCTCATCCAGCAGTGCCCCACAGATTGTGGATGAGGAGGCGCTATTCCTTAGAAGCAAGAGCAAGAGCAAGGGTAAGGCAACGAGGAAGAAGGATGGTAAGAAGAACCTCGACATGTCAAAGGTCAAGTGTTTTATCTACCACAAGCAGGGACACTTTGCCTCCCAGTGCAAGAAGAAGAGTAACACTCAAATGGTTGGATCTGCAGAGGTGGATGAGTTCAGCAGGAACTTCGATGAGGAGTTTTGTTTGATAGCTTGCATGGCAAGCACCACAGGGAACAGTATATGGTACATCGACAGTGAAGTATCGACAATCACATCAAGGAGCAGTATATGGTACATCGACAGTCACAGGGAGCAATATATAGTACATCGACAGTCACATGACTGGACAGAAGAGATTCTTCAAAGACTTGCTGGAGGATGGAACAAGGATCCACGTTGAGCAAGGTGATGATGCGTGAAATAAGGCGCAGGGAGTATGAGTATGGCAAACTCCTCAGTTTTGTTGATGTGTTATATGTTCCAGGATTGACCAAGAACCTTATATCAGTCTTCACTCTGGAGGACAAGGGATATCAGGTGAAGTTTCGTGACCATAGAGTATATATCAGGCCCAAGGGGTCAAATAGGAGCTTGGATCGGGTGATTAGCAAGAGGAGCAGGAAAGTGTACAAGCTACAGTTTGAACCTGCAAAGGCTCTAGTCAACAGCAACAGCACCAGTCAAGGTGAGTTGTGGCATAGGAGGATGGCACACTTACACCATGGAGCACTGAAGCATTTGAGACAGGCAATCATTGGAGTTCCTCAGGTACAGGAGGAAAAGCATAACCACTATAAGGGTTGTGCTTTGGGGAAGAACATCAGAAAGCCTTTCCCACAGAGTGAGCACAAGTTTAAGGAGCCCTTGAACTTGGTGCATTCGGATGTATGTAGACCTATGAGTGTCAATTCTTTCAGTGGTTACAGTTACTGCATAACCTTCATTGATGACTATTCCAGGAAAACCTGGATCTATTTCTGGAAGGCCAAGTCGGAGGTCTTTGAGAGGTTCCGAGAGTTCAAGACTCTCGTGGAGAACCAAACAGGAAAGAAGATTCGGGTGTTGAGGACAGACAACGGGGGTGAGTACACCTCCAATGATTCATGGAGTATTTTTCGGCAGAGGGGATCAAGAAAGAGCACATTGTGGCCCATACCCCACAGCAGAATGGAGTTGCAAAGCGGAAGAACAGGACAATGGTAGGAGCAGCCAAGGCCATGCTATTTTATCGGGGATTACCACTATTCTTTTGGGCTAAGGCATAGAGGACTGCAGTGTAAATTCAGAACAGGTGTCCCCACACAGCTATGGGGAGGAAGACACCAGAGGAGGTCTTCACAAGCACCAGGCCAGATGTGAGTCACATTCGCATATTCAGTAGTGTTTGTTATTGTCATGTTCATGCTGACAATAGGAAGAAGTTGGACCCTTCTGGAGGGAAGGGGTTATTTGTTTGTTATAGCAAGACTTCGAAGGCATACAAAGTTTACATTCCTACTCGCAAGAGGATCATTATGAGCAGGGATGTCCAGTTCAATGAGGACAGGGCCTTGCGGAGATATATGAACTTACCAGCAGAGCAGCAGCTAGCAAAGGACACAGGGATCAAGTTGGAGGAGCCAGATGTACAGGTATAGATACAGACAAGGGGCACAGGTTCTGGTAGTCAGAGGGAGTCAAGTGCATAGGATCCTCCAATCTTTGATGGGGAGGATGAGCTACAGCAAGAGACAGACATCCAGCAAGCAGACACTAGGCCACAGCCTAAGTGGTATAGGTCCACAATACAGGATTCCAGGCAAGTGGATCTTCCACAGAGATCTTTTAGACGGAGTGTACCACCAGAGAGACTCAATAATATGGCACTGATGACAGAGTTGATTGACTCTGAACCTTCCAGTTTTTAGGAGCCTGCACAACATTATGTGTGGCAGGATGCCACGGTTGAAGAGTATGACTCAATCATGAAGAACCAGGTATGGGAGGTTGTGTCGAGACCTGAAGGACAGAAGGCGATAGGATCCAAGTGGATCTAAAAGGTGAAGCATGCAACAGACGAAAGCGTGGAGAAGTACAAGGCACACTTTGTGGCTAAGGGGTTTCCACAGAAGGAGGGTATTGACTATGAGGAGACCTTCACCCCTGTAGCTAGGTATTCTTCTATTCGGACTACTATCTCTTTAGCAGCAAAGATGGGTTGGCAAGTCCATCAGATGGACGTCAAGGCTGCCTTCCTCAACGGAGTGATAGAGGAGGTATATATTGAGCAACCAGAGGGGTTTGATGTGGAGAACAAGGAAATGCATGTATGTAGGCTACATAGAGCTCTTTATGGGCTCAAGCAGGCACCTCGAGCATGGTACTTGAGGATAGACAGTTATCTACGGGAGATGGGATTTCAGCGGAGTAAGGCTGACCACAACCTGCACTTCTTGACAACTGAGGTGCCTCTCATACTGGTCCTATATGTCGATGATCTCTTTCTTACAGAAGATGAGAGATTGATTGGAGACTACAAGTCCAACCTTGCAGTGGAGTTTGAGATGAAAGACCTTGGTCTGATGCATTGCATTCTGGGCTTGGAGGTTTGGTAGAGAGATGGATGCTTCTTCATTGGACAGGGGAAGTATTCAGTAGAGATCTTGAAGAGATTCAGGATGGAGGACTGCAAGCCTATGGCCATACCTCTAGTTTCCAACTAGAGGAAGATTGATGCATCAGGGTTAGACAGATTTGATCCTACCGTGTATCGTCAGCTTATCAGATCGCTTATGTATCTGATCAACACTCGACCAGACATCAGCTTTGCATTAAACTGTTTGAGTCAGTTCATGGTGGACCCTCAGAGAGTGCATTGGACGAATGTGAAGCCCATACTTCGCTACATCAGAGGTACAGTGGAGTATGGATTGGTTTATGAGCGCAAGGGGAGTGTACAGTTAGCAGAATTCACGGATGTTGACAGGGCAGGATGAGTAGAGAACAAGCATAGTACTTCAAGTTGTTGTTTCAGCATTGGGTCAAGGGTCGTCTCTTGGTTCAGCAGGAAGCAGAAGTCAGTTACATTGAGCTCGGCAGAGGAGGTTGAGTACATAGGTGCTTGTGAGGGTATGTGGTTGAGGAAGTTACCTTCAGGGTTGTTCGAGTGTGCGCTAGAGGCTATAGTAGTTCACTGTGACAATTAGAGTGGCATCAAGCTATCTTAGAATCCAGTGTTCCATGACCGAAGCAAACACATAGACATCAGGTACCACTTCTTGAGAGATTGTGTTCAAAGAGGAACCATTCGGCTGGAGTACATACAGACAAATGAGCAGGTGGAGGACATTTTCCTCAAGGCACTTTGCAAACAAAGTTTTGTGAAGTTCAGGGATAAGTTGAGGTTGCTACCGAATCCCTTCCTCGTTGAGAGGGAGTGTTAAACTAGTAGCAACAAGGAAAGTCTTCCTGCATGCATGTGTTCTTGCATGCAGAAGACTTAAATTAGGAAGCCAATTGTATTTAATTATTTTTCCTAAAATAATTAAAGTGATCTAATTGTTTATTGACTTTAAGTGAAAGTGAAATTAGGGTTTTCACTTTACCTAAAGTTATAAAAGAGAGATCAATTGGTAGAGAGGACACATCTACATTCCGACAGAGACGAAGGAATAAGTGTGAGTGAGAGAATTTTGGAGAAGACAGAGGAGCACTAACTCAGGAAGGCAGCCCTAAATAGCAGAGGAGAGAGACAGAAGACTTTTGGTGGAGGTACACCATACAGCAGCAGCACCGTACAGTTCTACATCAACAGGCCGTACAGTAGCAAGATGCCTTGGGAACCGTGCCATCTCACAAGTTTTTCTCAGTGATTTTTGGGTGTTTCGATTTTGCCATCTAGGGCATAAATCGATTTTCTGATATTGTAAAAGCTCCGTTTTTCATAATAAAATATCCTCTCATACTGTTGCACCGGTTTTCCCATCTTGGGTTTTGATCAAGGGTTTCTACCCAAAAAGATTGTGTCGTTTCTATTGTTGTGATTGATGTTGTAAATGGTTCCCAGTTTTATATTCCACTGCATACTGTAAAGAAGTTCATGTGTGGTTATTTCAGTTAAATTTAAATATACTGTTTTGGCCCTACTTGTGCTTTAAAGGAAAATTTACATCTAATAATCTTGTTTTCTAAGTTTCTGTGGCAGGTAGCACCAAGTTTCTTAACCATTTTTCTATGCAAGTCTTTGTCCAAGTTGCAAGTTACTTTGCTTGAATAAAAGGTTGAGCTTGTTTACATCTTCCCTCCGTGTTCCACTGTGAAGAACTCCATCACCCAAGTTTTGGCATCAAGTTGGTTCCTCTCTTCTTTCATTCTACAAAAATTATTTATTTTGGTTACGAGTTACTTTGACAAGGGTTAATCGGTTTAGTGAATTAATATAGCTCATAAGATAAATCTGATTTACATTTACTATTTAGTTAGATCTGATTTTAAAGTCAAATTTCATAAATCTAGCACCTAACCATTACTTTTTCAATAGTTCAAAATTTTATCTTTTAAAAGTACTTGAATGATATGTTAAATTTTTATTGTTTCAATTGATTATTTAGCATATTTGATAGATTTTTGCTTGTTGTTTTGCAGCAATTCATGAACAAGTAGAGAGGCACTCTGGTGGAAACTTGAAGATTTAAGCCATCAGGGAGCCTTTTCTCTTGCTACTTGTTCAATGGGCATTTTTAAAGCCTCAAATTTGTAATTTTTGTGTTTCCTATTCTACGAAGGAACACAAATCTTCATTGTAATCGTTATAATAAAAGAGAAACAAGCAGGCAGCCATGTTCTTGCACCCCATCCCCCTAGGGGGGATCCGCATCTTTTTTTTCTTTTTTAGATTAGTTAATTTTCTTCAAGCATTTATTTCATTACTTTTAAAATTAACAAATCCGATCATGTTCTTGGAAATGAGAGTATCGGTACTGATATAGTAAACAATTTGCATTTAGTTAAACTCTTCAAATCAACAAAGATTTCAGTCCCCGTATGCTCTTGTGAACACTGCAGGCCATTCGCTAGAACGGTGGGACAACCATAGGGATTGAAACGACTAGTTTAATAGAACAATCCATCTAAAACTAATCTCCAAGAACTCGAGAGGTCGCAAAGAACAAATACCATAGAGTCAAGTGGCTACTCCAAGCAAGTTATGCTTTTGCCCCGTTCGACACTTGGTAAAGTTGCTTTGACGCTCAGTTCGAGGAGTTGAGTCTTAGTGGGCCAAACCAAGAATTAACCCACTCCTTAATTCACTCACTTAATAAATTTTAAAACTGACCAACCAAGACAACTGCAATACTTCTCAAGGCATCACTAGCAACCCCCTTACACCCAAGCACTCCATTAACACTGGTATATTTTGCATCATCTATTTATTTATGATATTTTAAATTAATTGATGTGTTGAATGGAATGTTATTTTACATGCTGGTGGTATAAGGTATTTGCAGATATCTTAGTTTCAGTATTTGTATCATCATATCTCCTCGATTAGTTGTTTTCTTTTTTTTTATAGATTAAACAGCCTTAGATTATTTTAATAGGGACCACCCCCCTTTGCTTCACGAGGAGAGAGCCTAGACAGAGGAGTCAAGATCAAGTGACAGCGTTTGACTCTTGCTTGCCCCCAAGGTCGCACCCAGTGGCTTGAAGATTTCTGCCACCTGACCCGAGGTGCGAATTAGACAGCAACACGCATAACATCCACACCATGGCCATTCAATCAAGGGTTGGTATCTACTATCCATACCTTTGGTATGCAAAGCAGCATACTAACCTAGTAAGTTGAAATACAAAGTGACCAACATGACCCATCTCCTCCTGCAACACAAACACCTCATCCCCCCAATTTTTCAGCTTCAAATGCATCACCTAATTACCACTCTAGAATGTGCCATTTAAGAGCTTATGAAATGTAGGTATTCCCATGAAAAATCAGATTTCATTTCAACTAAGATTCAATCAAGAATCAACTATAAAGTATCCATAGCTATGGTGCATGGAGATGACATTTATACAATGAGTCCCAAATATTTTGAGAAAGAAACAATAATCTTGTATAAATGTCCACTGTTGATCAAAATAGATCAATGAGTAGATATACAGCGCAACTGATAATAGCCAAGGAGCACCAAAAGGGATCTCCTACCTAGTCGATAACATCAAAAAAAGGTCTTATTCATGTAAGATAAAATACAAAGTGATATAACAAATAGATAAGGGTTAGGAACCCCATAACAAGATAGAGAGAGGATTAGGAATCCCCAAAGGATATGAAGCTAAAGAAGAAAACTCTAATATACCCCAACAAGATTAGAAAAATCATACCATTCCCGCTTATCCTCTCCATTATCAAGATTCAAAAGTACCTGGAATAGTATTCGCTACTTGATCACTAAAGGACCTATATTCTAGTAGTGATCCTTGGTGACATCAAAGTACTCCCAAAGAGATCGAAGAGGAAGCACACTGTACATCCAAGGTCTAAAAACACCTAGTAGAAGTGAAGACGACAGTAATGCAACACCATCCAAGGGTTCTAGAGGAAGCTCTATTATCATCTCGACGTAACAAATCTTGAAGCATGGATTGTTTACTGGGTAGTCCAAGTCAAAGCGTTATGCCTAATGGATCTACTATTATCATCTTAAATGTTTGTTATAGATACAAAAGGTTTCACATTACTAGTGCTCATAAGAGGCTTAAAAAAAGAATACATCTAATGGAAACAAGAGGACAACGAAGCAAGTAGCACCTAAAAAAAATCACCTCTTTAAGAAACAAGGGTCCGCATCTTTAGTCGACATATATTTTGTCGTTATTTAACCACATCCTTCTTTCCATTGTATTAGTCCCCTTTTGTGGAGTCTCCCTTAAAATTCTGTAAAATCCTTTTCCTATGTCCAACTTTCATTCATGAACTAAGTACCAGGAGCAAAATGAGAGGACCGAAAGAGAACCTTCTCTTAAAATTTCATGTTATGACATGGAAGATTGTCACTAAAAATGAATCAAATCAAAATGGCTTTAGTGCTAGGCCAATTCTTTCATGGTCCACTATATAGAAATTTTTATGCACTAGTATTGTTATGAGAAAAAAGGATGTTATGCAGCATTCAATGTGAAGGTTTTTGTTTGTGCTCGAATCATCTATATGAGCTAGACAAAGACCACCTGGTCAGTTTCCCAAGTCTCATATCTCATGTCAAACATTTAATATTTTTATATATTACCCCTAACACTTGATAAGCAAAATCCTCATAGTTTGTTCATATCGGATTTATTACAATCATGTAGCTATTAATTTCAGAGCAACATCGAGAGCCATTCTACGAAAAGAATGGAGACACCTGGTCAATTACCAGGAGTTGATCAACGTAATTCAATCTGGGAGCTCAGCCTAGGGCTGAGAGCCATTCTTTAAGAATAGAGGCACTTGGTCAGTTACCAAGATGTTTGCAGCTGCGAAACCCATTCTCGAAGAGGATGGTACCCTAGTCAGTTAATTAGGGAAGAGTAAGACCCTAGAAGGTACCCTAGGGCCCCCAACAGTCTCCTAGGATTCTTGGTCTGGGACCAAGCAGGTTAATGCCATGGAAAAGTCCCTAACATGTGGTTAGGGCCCCTATATGTCTCTCGGGTATTCTGGTGTGGGACCAGACAGTTTCTTGGACACGATGTCCAAGCAAATTCTGCAGGATGAGACAAAGACTTCCTCATCTAGGACCAGGCAAATTCTTGGTCTGGGACCAAGCAGTTCCGGTAGGAGCACCCCTGGTCAGTTAACCCAGTGAATCTTGGTCAAGCTGACTGTTGTCCGCCGATTGCACACCAACAGCAGAAATCTTCCGAAAGTTGTCTCCTCACTTAAGAAAGTGGGAGAGGTGTGACCTTGGGGGCAAGCACAAAGCCAGGTACTGTCACCTACTCCTAGCTCCTCCGTTTAGACTAACCCCTAACGAAGCCAAGGGGGGTAGTCCCTACAAAAGAGTTTCTACGGCTCTTAAGTTGTTAAAGTGTTTTAAAAGGTTGCGGATGGGTGTTGTTTAGGATTTATAGTGATTAAATGTGTTTGTTTATTATGAACTTGACACATAAAATAAAGCAATCCACGTTGCTATCAAGAGAATTAAAAAGATGAACAATAATTCAAGACTTTATAAAGATGCATTCACAGATAGAAATTAAAATGTTCCAAAGACAAGTGATCTAGATATAATAATTATGCAAAGATTAAAAGACCAATGCCTTTATGGAGTTAAAGCTCTGCAATGCTTTAAGAAATAAATCTAAGTCTTGAAATAAAGCTAGTGGATGTAATGTTGTGCAAGTGCTCTGGGTATATTTTAAATATTTTAAGTGATCTTGCTTATGGTGTCAAAGAAGGTTTGTCAAGAGCTGGGAGAATGCTCCAAGTTTAATCTGTTGAAGACATGACGGCCCGCCCAATATCCTAGGCTGGTATTGCGAAGATTGACGAGCTAGCTGAGAAGCTTAGACAGCAGGGAGAGTTCTGGCGCCTCTACTAAGAAGAACTGACGAAATTCTCTACAACGCTGGTGCACTGGTTATGGGGTTTAAATTTTATTATGTTTCTCTTACAAAATTAAAAATCCAATGCCGTTTCTGGGTACTCCGATTTTGAAGTTAGTCAGAGCATACTCCGGCAAGGAGACAACGAAGTTAATTAATTATGGGGGAGTGAGTTGCAAATTTTATTAAGTCGATTAATTAAGACTCTCCGACAGAGAGCGCTCTTGACCTTGTCTTATGACAAAGGTTCAAAAGACTTAGCTAATCTAAATGCCTAATGCAAGGATATGCAAGTCTAACTATGCTCTCCGATAGAGAGTGCTCTTGACTTGAGTTATGACAAGTTCAAGAGACTTAATTAATTGATTGATTAAACTTGAGAAAGAAAGCTAAACAACCCAAGAGTCTCTTTCAGGCTTTTTAGGGCCCTAATCAGGAAAGCATGGGGGTAAGTATATCAAAAAGTAAACAAACTTTGCATTCAGCTAAGTAAATAAACAAAGAAACATTTTTTACTTTTCTATTTTATGAATGATAAACTAATCAGAAATAAACTATCTAACTTTAATGAAAAAATAAACTTCTAATGATTATGAAATTATTCTATCCTATCCTTTAGCAGTTTATTAAACAAAAATATAAGCATGACAAAGGGACGATACAAGCTTCCCCCAAATGGGGGAAGAGGGGTTTGGGAGCCGTAATCCCACTCGCTCTTTATTAACTTTTTACAATATTTTTGATGTGTTGGCTGGCTCCTTTTGTGATCTTGAGCATGTCTTCAAGGCAACCTAGAGAAGGGGGATGAAGAAGGGGGGAAAAGGAATGTTTCTTGGAGCTTAAATATTCAGTTTTTTGCCAGCATTTCTGCTTAACCTGTCATGAAAAGTGAGAAACCAGCGAGCTATTTTCCAGCAAAATGGTGGATTAGACAATACAATACACTAAAAATTTACAATTTAATACTTGTGCAAAAGATGGGACTTTGATGCTACTTCAAGTACTAAACAAAACTAGATCTAAACCTTCGTGAGATAAACCTTTAACAAAGGAAACTCTTAAATCTATATAACAAGAGATATAAAAGATGAGATTTAACACTTAGATCTACTTGTTATGAAACAAAGAACCAAGTGATCTGCAAAACTAAAATACCATTCAAGTAAGTGATTATATCTAGTATATATAAACCAAATAGGAACCAGAAACCATGAGTACAACTGAATACGTTATGCAATTCCTAGATCGTGTATAGCCACACATAAGCAAGCAAGTTGAAACTTCAAATGCCTACTCTATGGATTAGATTATAACCTTCTAAGCTAGATAACACAGCATGCATGAATAAGAAAATAATTAAACAGATATCACCTTGATTATTAGCCAAATATTCACCATGAAAGTTCTTGCACCATCGAATTGTCCTCCAAAGACTTAACTTTATTCATAACATAGATAGGAAATTACAATCATATGGGCAGAGGTTCTTTGCAAATTCATCCACCCTTGTAGAGCTCAAAAGGGCCTCTACTTATAAAAAAGGAAAGAAAATAGGGCTCAAATCCCTAAATCCAAACTAAGAGTAACACCGGAGTAATTGAATGAGCTCGGCATGATGATTTGGAGTTGAACTAAGCTGCAACTGAGCTGTAACTGAGTGTTGGAGTAATGAGGGGAGGTGAGGTGGCTCATCCTCCCTCGTAATGATCACCCAACCAATAGATAACCCACACTTCAACCAAAAACGGATTTGACCAAAGAGGGCAAATTTCTAACTGATAGTTAAACTGCTACACTCCGATACTTGATCTGAAACTAACCGATACTAATTGGAATCATCATAAATGCTCTGTGCCATGTCATTTAGCCTTTTATTTTATTCAATTTGGTTAATTTTGGAGAGTTTTTGATTTTCTCCAAAATATTCATTTTTAATATTTTAATTAATAATTTCTCCATAGATGACTTTTTTGAGAAATTATTAATTATGAGGCCAAATGAACTTCTGAAACTTGGAGATAGCTAGCTGGCTGATCACGAATGATTTTTGGCTTAAGGTTAGAGCCTTCAATCACTGAATTCGGGTTCCGGATGACTGACTTATTACAAAATTAAATTTTCCATTTAAATTATGGAAAAATTTAATTAAAAACTTAGGAAAAATTTAAAAAATTAAAAAACCAAAAATCCAACACATTCGGTAAAAAAAATTTTGAGAGTCCCAGTGACTTAGGACATGACCATGGTCTATTCTAATAATGTCTAGTAAGTTTATACATACTCAGTTGGGCTCTAATAACCCCCCAAGGCCCAAAATTCAAAATCGAGCATACCAGCTTTGGAAGAAGCGGGAGAAAACCTCGTCAATTATACTCGGCTATAGGCAAAGCATAATTGACAAGGGCAAAAAACTCCCTGGAATACCTTAGTTGAAATTCTACGTCTTAAGAGACCGAACCACTCAAAACACTCTACTAGCACATTTTATTACAAACCCCACGAGGCCATGGTCATAATTACTTAAAACAAAAACTGACTAGCCAAAACTGGCTAGGCACAAATGGCGGATCATCTGATGCACTGTAATACAAACATTCATCATGTTTGTCAAATGGCGGCTCCTCAGCTAATCCAACTATAGTACAAATAAGTGGATAACACTGACCAAGATGATGTCCTCTCTCCTAATTGGTTATTACTAGGTTGTTTCTCAAGGGACTAGCCACCCCTTGATGATGTCCCTAGCACCTTAACTAAAGGAGGAGTATTGAGGACCATAGGATCGTACCATCCAGTTTGGATCTCCCCCTTATACAATGATGATAAAATATATAAAACAATGTACCTTGACAGAGAGAAAAGTTTGAAGCCCCTAGTCTTGTTGGTCCCATAGGTTAAAAGTTTTGTTTGTCCACCTTTATGGTTCACATTGATCTTGTGGGTATGTGGGTTGTTTTATTGTGACCCTCTTGGTTTGTCTCATGGTCCTTTATCTTACTTGGTGCTAGCACTCTTATTGTGTGTGTACCTTTGATACACTAACCTAATTTCTTTTATTATTCGTCGGACCATTTACTTTATGGTTTTATTATAAAACCTTTGACCATTTACTTTATAGTTTTATTGGACCATTTATTGTTTATAAAACTGTTGCTGCCTAATACGCACTTTAGAACATGAAAAGTCTCCAACTACTATGTGTGTCCTTAGGGGCAAGTGAGAGCTGGGGACCACTGTCACCACGGTCCACAACTCCTTCGTTTAGGCTTAATCCCAACAGAGCCAAGGGGGTTAGTCCCTAAGGGATGCTAAGTTCCTAGATTTATTAACAAATTAGTTAAAGGGATTAATTATTAAGGTTTATTAAATTATTAGACCAGTGCCTTAGATAAAGAATGGAGTCGATATATTATAAGCTAAGAGTAGCCACAGTTATCTAAGCAAAATCCACAAGATTATAATTACTTACAAAAAATATACAATTGCTAAAGAAAGATATACAATATACATGTATAAAGCCAAGGGAAATGTATACACCACACCACAAGATATTCACTTAATGCCTTAATACAAACCACAATGTAAATGCCAAGATGAGATATTCAGATATGCAAGATTTACAATTACTTAAACATTCAACACATGAGATTGCAAGAGCTGGAAATAAATACTTGAAATCAAAGTGAAATGCTGGAGTCAAACAATCCCTGCTGGAGTATCCTGTTGGTGAAACGTTTTGCAATGTCTCTTGGTTGATTTTAATAGATTTTAAGGGGTGCCTTAAATATTCTATTAATGTCTTGGAACTAAGGGATGTGTCTACCCCGACCACATATCCTCTTAAACCAAAGATGGAGTGGTGTTGTGCTCAAAACAGTGGAAACCAGTCCACCTGTAGGTCGCAGATCAAACCTCCAGTGCCAAGGCGCTCATCAGGTGGGACGCGAACGCCGTGAGACCCCCCTCATTCTCTCACCCCCCGTAGCTTCCAACGGTCACCAGTTTTTAATTGGTTCAGACAATATTATGGTGGATGCCTATTACTAAAACCTCTTCCACTCCCTGTCGTATCTCGTGAGTACTCTGCAGAGTGATAATCGAGTAGAGGATCAAGGGCCAAAGAAGTTGTTGGTTTATTTTAGAGGGTTACTTTTAGATCTTGTTACTGTTGAGCATGCAAAGTTTATTTTAGAACGATCAACAGGGTCAACCAAATGGTATCCCTTGCAAGAGATGCTGGTACTTGAACCCCAGACTGAAAAAAGTAAATGTGTGAAAGATTTGTAGCAAAAAGTAAAGAGCAGAAAGTAAGTTATCTAGTTAAACTAAGCCCCCAAATCCTTCTGCTTTTCATACCCTTTGGTCCAAGTTCCCCAAATGGAGATAACAGAGGGCAGAGGATACACCGAAAGACTTGAGTTGTATGATTACTCTTATACAATTAAAACAAATGTTTATGCTTGAAATAGATAAAACTTTGAAAAAGTAAAGCAAGCTAATAAGCAAGTACTACTCTAACCTCACAACAATCCCCAAAGGGGAAGGTAGATGAACTTGAAAAGTAAAGGCTAAGCTAGATTAGATTGTTACGTTATGTTATGATTTACAATGAAATAAAATCCAGCAACTAAACACCTACAGAAAATAGACTTTTCAAGCCTCAAAACACTATGAAAAATGAGGGAGAAAGGTTAGAAATGGACCCTCTTTGAAGCGGGCACAAGAGGGGTGTTTTTTGATAATTTTTTGGCAGCACCTCCTCTTAATACCTGTTAAAACCTGTCAAAAACCAGCAAGCAAAAGCTTGCTGAAATTTACAGCAAACTCAGAAAAAACAATGTTATTAAAGTTGGTATAAAAATACAAATATTTACAGAAAATTTCAGATTTGAAAATGATTGAAAATAGAAAGTTTAGAGGGCTGAAAATGCAATTCCCAACCACCTAAATGATGTAAAAACAATATATTTAAGCTGCTATACTAATATATAATGAGTCAAGGCCCTAAAACAAGGGTTTTTTTCATTAACCAATGAATAAAACCAAGTTTTATTAGACCCATAACTCTATGAGCGAAAATGTAAACAGTAAAAAAAGTAGATTGACAAACACAAAGAGATTAGGAGCTTCGCTTTGGAGGCCCTCCTTCAACCCTTTGGATCTGCAAGAAATGGATGAGCAAGACTACACAATGCAAGCAAGGAGATGAACAAAATAAATAGCTCTACAAAAACCTTTGTAAAGTTAAGTTAATCTACTCACAATGAAAAGCAAATAACCATTTACCATTCAATCCCTTTGCAAAGACCTTTGCAAAGGACATCTATGCTTAACAAAATGAAAGTAAATACTCACAAATGGAACAACAATACCTCAATGCTTGAAGAGGGAAGACAACACACCATAAAAGAGATTTCCTCCAAAGAATTTCTTCTATTATAGGCCCAACTAGGGTAAGATTCAATACAAAGATGAGCCAAGAATGGCTTGAGCAAAATGCTAGAATAAAGAAAGAAGAGAAGAAAAACAAAGATTTTGGCAACATAACCATGCTTCCAAGAACCTTCATGCTAAAATGAGAGGAGAAGCCTCTTATTTATAGCTAAAAACCTAAAGAGAAGGCCCTTGGATGATGGCCAAGTGTCACCCATCCAAGAGGGGGCCTTTTCGAAGCTTCCAAGAGGGGGAGGGGCTCCATATTAAGATGGAAAAACCCCACATAAGGCAAAAAACGTCCCCTCTTTTAAATAATTCATTTTTCCACTTTCAGTGGGCCCCATTTGGGTTTATTTCTCCTTAACCTTGATAGGAATGAACTTTAGAAAAAATTAGAGCCCCTAACTTTGACTTTTGGCCCAAAAATAAGAATTTTGCATTTTTCACTCTAGGCAATTAAATTAATTAATCCTGGTTTTTGCCTGAGTGGGACCAAAAGTGGGCTAAAATCCTAACTACATGTCCGAATGGCATGGGACTTGATCCTGTGGCTTAGAGGTTGATATGGCATTTCTTTTTTGCACTCATACCCCTATTACAAAATGACAAGGACCAAGTGACGACTTTATTACATCAAAACTTTAATTAATTAACCCCTGACGGTGAGGTTAAAAAATTAAAAAAAGACTGACTAGACTCAACGAAATTCCGCAAGACTCTAGGATATGTCTAGTATGATCATGAATAACACTTTGAACCCTTAGCCACCCCATGGATTCGATTACTAGAACGCCCATCACCACTTTGGAGGATTTTTTGAGTGAAAACCCAACCAATAAAAATCGTTAAAGAACAAAATTTATTGGAAGGGGAAAAACACTCGATGAGGGGACTTCGCTAATAATAAAGTCCATGACATGGCATCCATATCATATGATCCATACTTAGAACATAAAATTACAATAATTATCCCACGCAGGGGAGCGGATATTTCGAGTACAAAGGGGCAAATTGCCCTGCAAGGTGAAAAATCACAAGGATTTTTCCATGGAACAACTGAACAAGAATGTACATCTCCAATGTACATGAGGTTGCCACCTAGTCGAAATAAGTGGGCAACAAAGACCATTGGACTATTTACTTTATGTTGTTTTTATTTTTGGACCTCCTTATTTTTTATATATCTTTTTCTAAGTCAACCCATTATTTTTATAACCCTCCTAAACCTTATAAAAAGGATAGGTTATCCTTCAATAACAATCAACGAAAGATATCCCGTGGCTTCTTATCTTTGTTTCACATGACTGGGCTATCCCGTGGCTTCTTATCTCTGTTGGCCTATCCTGTGGCCTTTCTCTGTTCACGTGGCTTCTTATCTCTGTTCTCCGCGTGGTTCTACTCTACTCCACGTGACTCATCCATCCCACGGCCCTAGACTGTGGTTATATCACTGCATCGCAGACCACTTGCAGCGTGACCGCCTTTATCTTTGCATGATTGTTCTTCTCTCACGTGATTGTGCAAGCTCAGCAGAGTGACTGTATACTTCACCTCCCGCATGGCTGTGTAAGCAATTGCAGTATGACTGAGTGCCCCTTTTGCAGCATGACTATGTGTCTCTGCCTAGTATGACTGAGTGACCCTTGTGCAGCATAATTGTGTGTCTCTTCCTAGTATGACCGAGCGTCTCTAGTGCTGCGTGACTGTGTCTTTAGTGTGACTGTATTGGGTATGACTGAGCTGCTTAAGCCTGTGCATTTGATTGAAGTTTCTCTTCCTATTGACTAAGAATCTGAGGTTTGTTTCTGTCTGCTTTAACCCTCTCTCTCTCAAAGTACGTAAATTGTTTACACAGTTGACTTGTCCCTTCAGTGACAAGATCAAACCTAAAAGTATCCGAGTATAAGGCTGATTCAAAATAATGGTTATGATTCTTTAGTGCTGTTATCTCCTGTACATTATTTATTATTTTGTTACTGTACATGGCATTTGGTGAATCATCTCAAGGACCAACTTTAACGCAGTGACCAATGGAGTGTTAAAGTTGAATGAGATGAAAATTATGTTTAATTTGTATTACAGTTTAAATTGATTGGAGCAGTACTATTCTGGATCTTTTTTATATTTTTGTTCATGCATTAAAGTTTATTGCTTATGTTAAAACTGACCTAACCCTAAAACCTTAACAGTAGCATAGTAGATTTTGCTAAGAGGATCGTCTATGTGTTTAAAATGTCTTTTCTACAGCAAACCAAAACAATTTCCAGTTTATCTTATCAACCAAATAAAAAATAAATAAAATATCTATAAGAGGAGATGGCACCTTCATTTTCCGCAGAAGATATGCTAAATAGTCTCACAAGCTTGGCTAGATAAAGGCCTTGCAATTTGTCATCTACTACCTGCAAAGTAAAATGCAAAATCTTCTAAATTAAACACTGAAAGTGATTGAAGAAGGCCATCTTTATTCCCAACAAAAAATACACAAAATTAGTTCTTATATCAAATAGTATTACACACAGCATTTTAAAAACATTTACTCCCATGATTAAACCCCACAAATAACTCGTGCATAATCATTAGTCAAGTGAAGTTTCTAGGATTGTATCAAAGGTCATTAATTAAGTTTTACACACTTGCTTATATCTAATTTTATTTTTCTGTCTATTTCATATGAAAATTTTAAATAAGAAATATATCCAACAAATAGTGTCCAAAGATAAAATAGACCTCAATGGAACCATTACAGTGTTAAATTATTGAGGTAATATGTACATGTGGCCATGGCCCATTCATATGTATTATTATGTACTTGTAATTATGGCTAAGGCCATTATTTATTTCATTTATTGTATACTTGTTTTGTGGTTAAGGTGTATGCCCTTGTTATGTGGGCCCATTACCCCTCTTGGGAGGATGCCTCAAGCTCTCATTTGTATCATCTCATCTTGTGATCTTCCAAGTTTATTATACAAAGTGTGATAAGCCTAAGGTTTATTTAGTAGCTTTTCTCTTGTCAAAGGCATTTTCTCTTGGGAACTCATGCATTTCTATTTTCAGCAGAATTGTGCTAGGCTTTTGCACTCTCGTTCTAGCACACTAGACTTAGCTCTCTCTAGCGCACTTGTTAGCAAGCTATTTCAGAATTTGGGGATGATTTTCTTCCATCAATTCTCTTGTTGACCCTTGTAAATTTCAACATGGTACTAGAGTAGGTGTGAACCTTCTCTCAATTCTTTTGGTTGATCCGAAAACTATTGCCTAGTGGCATCTTTGTTACAGTGCGAAACTAGGATTTCTGTGGATCATCGTTCTAGGACTTCTTTAGGGGTTAATCAACAATTGCACCTTCCTTTTAGAGTGTTCTTTGGCACTTTTCAACCTTTTTTAAGTCCAGTACCTGCATTCCAAGGATTTCCTAGGGTTTTGTACCATTTTAATCTCTAAAGGCAAATCTTTGAATTCTTCATTTCATAAAGAACCTTCATCCTATTGTTGCTAAGCCAATGTATTCAAAGTGGTTATTTCTTCGTCGAAATAGGACATGTTAACATCGGATTTGACCTTATAAATCCAAGTGTTAATCTACAATAAATATTCATAGATATCATGCAGGGCGAGCTCAATGTTACAGAGTTCACCATTCAGCATCGACGATTCGTGAGTAGTGAGTACATAACAGGATGGATTGGTTAGTAGGTTCACTAACGCGACATCAACTGTTTGCAGAGTACTTCTTAGAAATGGCACATGGGCGTATGTCTTTATAAGCATGGGATAGATGGTTGTAAAGAGTTTAGACAGGTTCTCTCTATACAAGTATAGGTAAAGCATACAACTTGGCTACAAATGGACAAGTGATACAGCAACAGCAGGTGAAACATATTTACAGATTCAGTGCAAAGTTCATTGTTCAAAGTGACTAAGGCAGGTTGAAGACCCCCACGGAGTGTGATCAGGGAAAGTTGCAAAGTTATATTTAATATGATTTTATCATGTTTTTGGACACCTTTGGGAAGATATGCATGGGATTTAGTTTTAATAACTGCTATTTTTAGCAATTTTTGGATACTGTTTCAATCGACAAACAGAATTCATATTTGAGGGCCCAATTGGAAGATTTGCTTATGTTTTGAATTTCATCAATTTCTGAGGAATGTCTATTTTTGGCAGGCATGGGGACCCAATATGGTGAACAGCACTAGTGTCAAATTTCAAGCCATTCTGACCACCTTGATTTTCAGGGACCAGCTGCATTTTTACATGGCCTACATATGGCTCAATGGGCCCACAGGGAGATACCAGTTATTTTTAAACTATGTTGAGCCCTGGGATGCTTGAATATGACCTTAGTTCATGAGACCTCCTTAATGAGCCCTCACTTGACTTTGTGGTAGAATAATATAGAAGCCACGTGCCTTGTTATTTTTGCCCTATACATTTTACTATTTTTATATCCCTTATGCTTTCTGAAAAATATCATCCACTTTCCTATTTTCATGCTTTATCCATTCCTAAAAATAAGCCTATCCACTTGGCTATTTTAGAAACCTAAAATCATGGCTCTTAAGTAATCCTCACTCATCCCATAGTTTAAGACATAATTTTAGGGAACTCTTTCCTTAGAAATTCGTAAGGTTTCTTTTAGGCATGAAAATAAGTAATTAGCTGTATGTACTATACAGTGTAATTTCTCTTATGGATGGTTATTAAGGAAGGATGGGAATATTTTGGAGCATTATTTTCTTCAAACATGTGCTATTTTTCCTGAACCGCAGCAAATGAGCAAAAAGAGGGCAAAAAATCGCAATATTTTAGAAAAAAATGACAATAAAATCTGGTAAGTATTGCCAAAACATGGGGAAAGTATCGACTGATATATTGTCGATATATGGCCAAGGGGTTAGCATTGCAATATATGACGATGTTGCCGATATATCAGCGATGTTTGTAACATTGAATTTCTGAGCACAGATTTGGATACCCATTTGGCCACTTATTCAGGTGTATGCCATCAGATTGATCACTACTACCTCAGATCAATCACTTCTACAGGGTGGTGGCTACATTGCACAATATTCTACAATCCTGATTTTCATGATCGTGCATGAATTTGATGCACTCAATATTTTCCAAATCTACTTATGGATTTGGATACCCATTTGGCCCTACTATTAGCCTACAGGGTTGCATGGCAGAACGCTCCTCCAGTTTGGTCAGATCTATAAGGGTCACTCATATAGTATCAGTGAGCAACCTGGTAGATTTCATGATCGTGCATGGATTTGATCTAGCCTTCAGATGCTCAACGACTTGGCATTTTTGGGCATCCATTTGGAAAGCTGAGACTCTGTCTCGATTAGTGCTTGGGAAAGCTGAACTGGGGACACCTCTCGTGGCTAGTCCAGGTTTGCCTCAAGCAAACCTGGAAAGACTCAAGAGAGAGGTCCTTGCCCGGTGTGATGCTTTTTGGGGCAAGGTCCTGATCTGTTGTAAGTGTAGCAGTCAAGCTCTCTGCCATTCTAAAGAGACTGCTAGATATTATCATTTATGACAACACCACCAAACATCAGTAATACTTGACTTACTTAAGTGTGTGGCAACAAACAAAAACTCCTTTTCCTCGGACTATTCTTTACACTTTTCACTAGCAAAATTAGATTTTTGACTCTTGGATTTATGACCCTTGTAATTTTGACTAATGATTTTACCAAAAATCCTTTTACCCTACTCTTCCACAATAAAATCTTGGTTTTGAGTCTTTCCGAGAGTTGGGAGTTATATTTTCTTTGATTCTCTAGCTTTCACTGATTCTCAAACAGCTTTGTTTGCTTACCCTTGTCCTTGGCCTTCACTGGGAATGCTCTAATACAATGATAGACAACAACAATGATGGAAAAAAGACGCAAGACACAAAATGATTTCATTATAGCATAAAGGTAAATATATATATACAACATTTTAAATTAACAGTCAAATTCCCACAGCCATGGTAGTAGGGATTAACTTTGTGAAAACATAATTACCTTTGAACTTTTATTCCTTGGCCTACAACTTAACTTTATTACAACATTAACAATTGGCCACTATAGTCTAACAAAGGAACCAGTTAGGTCACATAAAGATATCCTACAAAACATCAGTTCAGAATGTCAGCTTGGTGGGATGAAGAAAGGTCCAACAAGCCTTGAGAGCTTGGCTCTTAAACATAAACTTCAATATATAATTTCCTAATCTTCTGAGTGGTAGTGTAACTAAAAAACTAGCTTTCCACAAATCCCTTTTTTTTTAAATTCTCATTCCATCAAAACACACTTTTATCTTTTAATTATGAAAAAGAGATATACATGAACAATAACAAACACTTCAATTAACCAAAGTCTGGAATAAACACACCTGAAGCAGCCGCTCAACACCTGAATCTAGTTGAGTGAGATTGACAAGAAGCATTGACAGCAGATGACTAATGCATAACTCTGCCTTGCCAAAAATCTCCATAGCCCTTTCTATCATCCCAATCTCAACCAAGTTTTCTGATAATATGGTCTCCTGTGACAGATTAACTAGGGCTTCCAAGGCAGGTTGCTCAAACTCCTGCCAATTTTATCAGTAGTTGGCACATCCATATTAGATTCCTCTCTCTAAGTTATTGGACACCCAAAGAATGAAAAAAGCTATAAGCAAAGCCATAAGCTAAAACAGAAAATAGGATGGCCTAAAACTGCCACAAATCACTAACAAAATCTGCCAGAAGCCATACTGGTAAGATAACTCCTTTAGATTCTACAAAATGATAGCCTGCATTAATGGGTTAAGCGAATAACCATTGAGCACCTACAACCTTCATGTCATTAGGTATAGTTCCAATATCTTGGCCCTAACCTAGTCCTAGTATCTATAAACCCAAGGTATTGAAGAAAAAACATAAAAAATGTTCTACAAAATGATAGCCTGCATTAATGGGTTAAGCGAATAACCATTCAGCACCTACAACCTTCATGTCATTAACTATAGTTTTAATACCTTGGCCATAACCTAGTCCTAGTATCCATAAACCCAAGGTATTCAAGAAAAAACCTAAAAAATGTTTTTATCTTAATCTGTAACAAGTAGATGCCAAACCTTTATATTTTGTCTCAACCACTATAGGTTACTATGCCCAAGGATTATCAACTTCAGCACCAATTAGTTCTACTTTGTGTATGCATTGGTACAATTTTATGTGGATCATTGAAATATTTAACAATCGTTTATTACTTAGCAGTATTTTATATCAGTTACTGTCCTCTTCTGTTAGTTAATTGAGTTTATGTTATTTTTCCATTAGTTAACGGGAAATGTGTGTTTATCTTATATGCAAAGAACAAAGAGCTAATGTTGAAAATTAACTATAAAAGTAGTAAGTACTCTATGCATTAAAGCGGGGGTCGTTTGGTGAAATAAGCTATCGCATGTAGTGGAAGAGACTATTTTGGAATAAGTGCAGCATCCATACAGCCTTGCATTTGGTCTGACTTGGCACATATACCTTCTCAAGAAGCTTCAGATTCTATGTGCTGAGGAGTTCAAGTTTTTCCCAGGGTGTTGTTATTTGCTGCTGTTCATTTTTTTCCCTTCTTCTATAAATGATATAAATATTCTATCAAAATCTATTGCTGGAGTTTTCTACATTAGTGTTGCAACTGTGTTTGTTGAATTTCTTTTGATCATCACTGTCAGTTACTCTTTATGTTATCACTGCTGTTAATACCTATCAGTTTTTTAATTCTTCAAAATAAAAATAAAAATAAAACAAAACAAAAAGAAGATTCAGATTTTTTCTGTTTTGGCTTGCAACAGTGGGGTATCAAAGCCACTTTTGTGGCCTCGTGGACAGACATCAATCATGGCTTCATACTCAACTATTCATGGAAATATGGTTTAAAACCAGATATTGCATTACTGGTTGAAAAAGTCCTAAGAACCCCCTTGGAGAATTTAAATAACAATATGGAGCATTAAATCAAGCCCTGCAAAGGCTGATATTGGACTGAAAGGAACGCAAAAATGGAAGTAGTGAAATAGATGATAGGAAAAGACCTCGTAACTAAAGACAGGAAACTACACACCATGATAATGAGGAAAACTGTTTTGCAGGAAACAGTAATATAAGAGGAAACAACAAAGGCAATTTTGGGCGAACCAGGGGAGAGGAACACATATATCAGAGGCTAGTGCAGAATATTCCCATTCCTAAGCTTGATGGCTTGCTAGAAATTGTTGGGGAGTTGTGGAGGAGAAGCACTCCGAGTTGTTCTTGAACAAACTTTATTGGAACTTGGAAGCGATTATGATAGGCATTGTATACACCCTTCCACTGCTAGCATTTTTTATTGTAAATAAGTTTGTGAAGATAAGAAGTATTTTTCAATTTTAAAAAAAAATTGATGGCTGTAGCTAAATTATTAAGCCAGAAGTATGGATAAGCATGTTGTTTCATTTTTCAGCTTTAAATCCTATGAAGGATGACCAAAAAATTCAGGTTGCCACATTGCACCCTAAAGGGACAGCATTTGTTTGGGGGCAAATCATAGAACAATAGTGGAAGGAAAGCCAACATGGGACTTGCAGTGGCCCCTCGGGTAGTCATTGATGCCACCAAGTCTGTCTTGCAATGCGAAGCCCATAAAAAGATGAGATGTGCTTTGGAGCACCTTGTGGAGTTCTGCAAAGTCCTTGAACCCACAAGATTGGATCTTGGAGCCACCAACTCATAGATGATGCTGAAGAACCTGTTGATGATGATGAAGACCTTGGTTATGATGTTGAAGCCCTTGTGGACGATGGAGAAGCCCTTGATGGGTTGAAGAACAATTAGTGACCCATTCTGTGGTCATTTATGTTTTGATGGCGTCATGGTACCCTAGGAGAAGGCTTGGCAACCCCACAATAGGTGAGATAATGGATCTTGACCCATGGAGGTCCTCTTATGTGGTTGAGAAGGTTGAAGATGTCCATGAAGCCTCTTCCTTGACGAAGAAGCCTTTGAAGAAGTCCTTGGATCCATGTTGAATTTTATACCTTGGAGTTGTTCCCCTAAGTGACATTTGCCAAAGTCACTTGGACTTTATATTAATGACTTGAGATGAGCATTAAATGCACTTTACAGAATAAAGTATACTTTAAGTAAAAATTTAAAAGTGAGTGAATCAATTTTTTAATTTGTGGAGAAAAGTGATTTTATCACAACCACTCATCTAATCTAATCTAGGCCCTTGGATTAAATGGCTTTTCACTCGGCCTAACTTTTTACCTAAAAATAAAGTTTTCCAAGTGAAGAAGCACTTTTGCATTTTGGGAGAGAGAGAGCCAATTTTTGAGATAGAGGAGGAGAAAAACACGGGAGGGTTTTTTTCATTGGCACGCAAATCAAGGAAAAGGAAAAAGCAAGCAGGGGCACAAATTTCAAGGATGTAGCTGAGTGCATTTATTGCACCGTACTGTACAGTCTGTACAGGGCAGGATTCCCGAGGCAGAGAAATCTGGGCACAAATTTCGAGGCTGAGATTTTGGGCACGATCTTTTAGGAAGCTATAGCCTACACATTGCCTAAGGCAGTACCGTATAGTACAGGTCATACGGCATGTCCATATAGCGACCGTACAGTCCAGCAGCTGCACGAAAATCGAGGAGGGTACAAAACAAGAAAAAATTGAGTTTGCAAATTTCTGGGTTGGCACAAAATTCGAGGCATAATTTTTATCTTCTGGTTGAGATAAGTTGTGATTGATATTTTTGTCTACTATTGTATTTTTCAAAGATAAATATGTTAGTTTTGTACCTAGGGAAGTGTTCCCCTAGTGACTTTTGCCTTAGTCACTTAGAGAGGGGGCATAAAGTGACCCTTGCATTAAATGACTTAAGTAACAGCATTTAATTTGACTTTAGAGCATTAAAGTCACATTTTGATAAATTTAAGTGGGTGAGTGAAATTAATATTTTAGAAATAAAATATGAGCATTTAATTTCAGCCCTTGATCTAATCTAATCTCCACCGTTAGATTACACTCACCCTAGGGTTTTCTCAAAAAGCATGGGAAAGGCATTTTGCCTCACTTTTGCAGATTGAAGTGAGAAGAGATAGCTGAGAGAGAGAAGAGAAAAAGTTTCCATTTTTCTTGAGCAAGAGGAAAAATTTTGCAGCACGCAAATTGAGGGAAAGGACAGCAGCAAAGAGGCCATGAAAATCGAGGAGAAGATAGCAGCATTTATTGCTGGTCCATACATTCTGTACGGTACGGTTTTCGAGGCAGCATGCACGATTTTCAAGAAAAAAAAATTGGGCACAGATTTCAAGGTCCGTACCGTCCATACATTCCGTACATTGGCATGAAAATCGAGGCAAGAAAAAACAAATCAGAGTTTGATTTTTGCTGATCTGCACACAAATCGAAACAGAAATTTATCTTCCGGGTTGAGATAAGTTGGTTTGATATTTTCTGTGTATTGCTGTAAATGATAAACTTCTCCTGAAAAAGAAAAATACTCTCTCTCTCTGACTGGTTTTCCCCTAGTGGGTTTTTCCAGGGCCATTGGCCAAAAATCATAGTGTTCAATGTGATTAAATGGCGTGCTGATTTTTATTTCCTGTCACTGAAAAGATTGTTTACAGCAATGTTATAAGTCTGAAAATTTTTGTTTATTTCCAGCACTTTATTTTTCTGAGAATGTCATAAACAGTGATATCAATTTTACTTGAAACCAATGGCTGAAAACTAGTGAAAAATCTACATGGTATCAGAGCGGGTTGTGGCAAAAAATTAATTTTTAGCAGTGAAACAGTCATTTCCAGAACTTAGAAAAACCTTTGTGACAGTAGTACATTTTGTTGAAACTTGTTCTTTGAGAAAATGACTTCCGTGGGGTTGAGAACTGAGGATAGGTTGGATGGGGCAACGAACTTTGTCTCATGGAAAGCCCGGATTTTACTTGTGCTGAGGGAGAATGAGTTGTGGGAGGAAGTAGTTAGAAACACTACAGCAAATCACGTTACTATTCCCCCTTCTACTGATGCAACATTACTTGCAGCCTTTAATAAGAAAGATATTAAAGCCATGAGGATAATCTTAAGATGCTGTTAAAGATCATGTTATTCCTCACATTTCCTCGAAAAATCATGCACATGAGATGTGGAGTGCTTTGACCGGGTTGTTTCAAAGTACTAATGAAAACAGGAAGATGGTGCTTAGAAAAAAGCTGAAGAACGTCAAGATGGTCAAAGGTGAGATGTGTATGACTTATCTTACTAGGATCTCTCAGGTGAGAGATGAGCTTGCAGCTGTTGGTGAGGCTATTACTGATCCTGAGTTAGTGCGGGTAGCCCTGAATGGGGTGACTGCACCTTGGGCTGTGTTTGTTCAAGGGTTCGTGGCCAAAGAGAACTTACCTGATTGGGGCAGAGTATGTGATGACTTTGTTCAGGAGGAGACTCGGAGGGGTTTCTTACAGTGCAGTGGTTCTACTAGTAGGGGAGATGAGGAGGATGTGGCTTTGGCAGCAAAAGGGTGTTGAAAAACTGAGTTTAACTGATTGCTGGTTTAATGAACAATTTTATGATTTTCACTTCAGCCGGTTTTGCATAGGCTTGAAGCTACTTATAAAAATTTTCCTGAACAATTTAAACACTCAGAAAAACACTAACAGGCTGAAAACACATGCATGCACACCATAAAAATTACTCAGAGATTTTTGGCTAATCAGCCCTGGAAAAACCCCCACGGGGAAAACCAGTCAGAGAGGAGAGATTTTAATTAATTCTGCAGCAAGGTACAGGACAGAAAAATAATGGTGAAAATACAACTTATCTCCACCAGCAGCCTTTTTCTCAAAGTCTGGAAAAATGCTCAGCAATTCCAGCCGTACATTTTTCTCTGATTTTTCTTCACCAAATTAAATGCACTGGTACAGCTTTGACAGACCGTACACCTTCTCGATTTTCGTGCCAATACTCAGCAGACCGTA
>LPNX010841661.1:3353-145501 GCA_001517045.1 Pseudotsuga menziesii
AGTAGATGTGTCCTATCATGCTGGTTAATGTGAGTGCTAGGCCTTTCTGATGGGATTGTAGTTTACTACATGATCAAATGTGAGTGCTGGGCGTGCCTTTCTGACGAGCAGGTCAGATGTAAGTGCTAGGCGAAGACCTACATGAGGGTAGGCCTACAACCAGCATGAAAAAGGGCTGGCTCTGTAGAACTTCCTATGACGATAAGAATCATGAGAAAGCACCAATGTTGATCCAGATCGAGTGATGATCCAGATCCAGTAATGATGATCCAGCAGTGATGATTCAGATCGAGAGATGATCCAGATCCAGTGATGATGATCCAGATCGAGAGATGATCCAGATCCAGTGATGATGATCTAGATCAAGAGATGATCCTGATCCGAAGATGACTTGAAGATGAGATGATCCAGTTGATACAGAGAAGAAGACCAGTGCTGAAAATTGTGTCGAAAGAATACCTTCCTAGTTAAGAGGGAGTGTTGATGTATATGTAACTTCAGAATGTATTCTTCTATGTATCTTATGTATTGTAACCCGATGTTTATTCCGGGATGTTTCTATTATGTATTTGAGTCATGTGGTCATGCCCCGATGTTCCGATAGAGAGGATTAATAATGTAATCAAGTCATATCAAGTCATTAGGTAAGTCCCCACAGTTTCGGGGCACTTGAGTTATTATACACTAATTAAGGTGTAGGCTCGAGTAGTAATTATTAGGTTGAGCCTACGTGTGAAAAGGAAATTCAAGTGAATGGATGAATATAAATAGAGAGTGAGAGTCTCTCTATTTATCACTTGTGAAATACATCACTTGCTCTCCCAAGTGTGGCGCACTACTAGAGAAGGAAATTTTGGGACTAGACAGAAGACAGAAGACTACTGCTATTTTGGGAGATCTATTACTGTTTTGGTGTTGATTCTATATTAGAGGAAGTTGCGGGGTTTTATCCTTTATGGTTTCCCCAAGGAAAACTCTTTGTGTCTCTTGTCTCTTGTGATGTGCTTGTGTTTTATTGCTGTGCTTGTTATTCTCTCGGTGAAAAGATACTAAGATCATAATGCTAGCTTAAATGTGATGAAAAACTAACATACAGCTGAAGCAGAGTATGTCATAGCTTGTTCAAATATTTGTGAGGAAGTATGGCTGCAAAAGCTATTGTCTGATTTATTTGATCTCCAGATGGATGCTACTTGTATACATTGTGACAACCAGAGTTGCATGAAGTTGTCATAGAATCTAGTGTTCCATGACAAGTCGAATAATATCAAGATCAAGTATCACTATATCAGGGATATGGTGCAGAGGGGAGCAGTGAAGCTCCAGTATGTTGCGATGGAGGAACAGATAGCTGATGTGTTAACAAAGCCATTGGCAAGGGTGAAGTTCGAGTACTTCAGGGAGAAGTTTGGTGTTCTCCAGATCGAGGTTTCCTCCAAGGGAAAGTGATGAGTCCCATAGACATTCTAACGAGTAGGTCATATGTAAGGGTTGAGCCATTCTATCATGGTGAGAGGATTGGTTCCTTCCATGTCAGATATGAGTGCCAAATTCCATTCTGGGAATGGAGGTACCTGGTCAGTTACCAAGAACACTCAATATAGGACTAAGAGAGCCATTTTGACGAGTAGGTCAGATATAAGGGCTGAGCCATTCTGTCATGGTTAAAGGATTAGGTTCCTCCCATGTTAGATGTGAGTGCTGGTCATTCTGTCGAGTAGGACAGATGTAAGGGCAACTGCCATTCTCCTAGAGAATGGAGGTGCCTAGTCAGTTACCAGGTAGCTCAATCTGGGACTGGGGGCCATTCTGACGAGGGTGTAGGATTTGGTTCCTACCAGGTCAGATGTGAGTGCACACCTTTTAGAACATGCAGAGGAATTGGTTCCTTGTATGTGTCGAATGTAAGTGTAGAGCCTTTCTTCGATCATGTGTTGGTTAGATATAAGTGCTGAGCCTTTCTTCGATCATGTGTTGATCAGATATAAGTGTTTTGCCTTTCTTCGATCATTGGTTGATCAGATATAAGTGCAGGAGCCTTTTGGCATGGAGGATTGGTTCCTCGCATGTCCAAGTGTAAGTGCCGGGCCTTTCTTCGATCATTGGTTGATCAGATGTAAGTGTTGGGCCTTTCTGACAGGGTTGTGGGATTTGTTACCACATGGTCAGATGTGAGTGTTGGGCATGCCTTTCTGATATGATTATAGGTTAGTTCCTACATGATCAGATGTAAATGTTGGGCGAAGACCTACATGGTGGCTAGGCCTACATCCAACATGAAAAAGGGATGGCTCTGTAGAACTTCTTGTGACGAGAAGAATCATGAGATAACACCTGTGAAGATTTAGTATTGATGATCCAATAGAGATGATCCAGATCGAGTGATGATCCAGATCTAGAGATGATGCTCCAGAGATGATCTAGATCCAGGAATGATGCTACAAAGATGATCCAGTGATGATGATCCAGATCGAGTGATGATCCAAATCCAGATACAAAGATGACTTGAAGAAAAAGAAGACTTGAAGATAAATAATACTTGAAGACGATGATGACTTGAAGATGCAGATGACAAGAAGACCCAGAGAAGAAGACCAGTGATGAAAATTGTGTCGAGAGAATACCTTCCTAGTTAAGAGNTTTTCTTATCTATTGTAACCCGATGTTTATTCTGGGATGTTCTTATGTCATGTCATGCCCCGATGTTCCGATCGGGAGAATAAATAATGTAAACAAGTCATGTCAAGTCATTATGGGTAACCCTCCTATTGTCTAAGGGTTAAAGTCCCCGCAGTTCCGGGGCACTAGGTTTATTAGACTCTCCTAGAGAGGTCGGCTCTAGTAGGGTTTTAGTCATGTCGAGATTAGTATAAATAGAGATTTGGGCTCTCTATTTAGCACACAACTCATACACACTCAAGTGTAGCGCATAGTTGAGGAAGAGAAAGACACTAGGGCTAGAGGAAAGAGTTTGTTGTTGTTGGGTGATTGTCTTACTGTTTTTGGGTTTCATTTTGGTGCTAATTCTATCTCTGAGGAAGTTGTGGGGTTTTCTCCATTTATGGTTTCCCTGAGGAAAAACACTGTGTTCATTATCTCTTGTGTTTGATTCATGTGCTTGTTGTTCTCTCAGTTAAAGATCCTAATGATATGCTAGCTTAATGTTGTAAAAACTAACACTTTTGAAATGACAAAATCATTTTAGAAACGACAAATCATTCTTGTACAAATACCTAGTGCAAATAACATAGATAACACATGAAAGGAAAAGTAATATAATATATGATTGATAAGATAAGTCAGTTTTACAATTACATTGTCATGGGTTTTATAAGTCATTTTGCACCTTTTCAATATAACTCATGTCTTTTGACTTTTCATAATTTTTTATTTTTATTTTTATTTTTTACTAATTATTAATTATTAATATTAATTAATATTAATATTAATAATTAATATTGATTTATATTATTATTTTTATATAACATTTCCTTCTTGTGATGTGCTCGAACCTTGAGATAAGCCCAAAGGTGATAAATTAAGACCAACTAAGGTTTGAGAACAATGGATATAGATAAATTACTATTGATCTAACTAACCATTCACCCAAATAAATTAAATTCTAGAGATTCAATTATAACTAAATTTTGCGACACTTAATTATTTAATTACGCCACTTAATTTTGCGACCTTTCTGACCTTTAGCTTGCATAGTATGTAAAAATATCTCCATATTCCATAATTATTTAGAAAAGGGTTCATTGTACATTAAGGTTTGGGTGATGAACATTATTAATCTCACCAAGGTGCAAATATGAATTGGGATAGACAAATTTAAGTCAACAATAAGTTATAAGGTGCTAGGAATGTCCCCATTCCCCCTCACTTTGTGGAATTCATGGTCCCCCATACTCTTTTAGTTTCCTTGCTGAGCCAGTTGTTTATTTAATCAATCATTAAAAACATTCAAAGACACCAAAGATTCTAGTAATAACATTAACATTAATAATAACGTCAAGTACAAGGTCATGTTATCAAACATTAATAATAAGTCATTAATTAAATTCATCATGAAAGGGAGCAAAGTTTCACAATCATATATAATATCACAAATCCATAATGTAAGAGAACATAAGTCACATGAAGGATCATAAGTATGGGGCTTAACAACTAGGGTATTACGCTTCCCCTTAAAGAAGCTTTGTCCTCAAAGCTTAGAGAAGACAAGGCCCACGTCTATTTTTTTTCTTGAACCATCATCTCTAGATTCTTTATTTTAGTATTTGCGACACTTGATGAAATGAGACGATAAGAGTTACAAATTCCAAAGAAGAAATGTCGCATCGTCACTAATGTGGTCCATCTGAGATCTATCTTCATCAGGGCTATTTGATGGCTTTGTGGGGTGGTTCTTCTCATTTGTTTCTTAGTATGTTAATTGATGTTATTTCTTGTCTAACAACATAAATCTTCTATGTATGTTCATTTTTACCCTGTCATTGGTCAAAATGACGTTTATAATTGGGGTGTTGATAAGGAGTTTTTGTTGTTTATTTTTTAGCTGGATTGAATTCCTTTTGAACTGTGACGAAGTCTGAATTTATGTTTATTTCTTCTTCCAGAAATTGTATTTTGTTTTCTGAAAAATCTGGATGATTCCTTTTGGATTTGTGCTACTTTGTTCTCCAGTTGATTGTTATTATTATGAATCTCCTCAAACCTTTAGTCTTGCGATTGTTTGTCCTATTTTAAATCTAGATTTGTTCCTCTAGTTCTTGATTAACCCTCTTCAGGGCGTAATTTTATTCGTATTTTCCTAGTAATTTTTGTTGGAAATCTTGAATCTTCTCTTCTAACTTTTGATTGCACTATTTTTATCCTTCGTCTGCTTGATTTGAAGCAACAATTTCTGATTATGATCTTTTAGATGAGAGATCTCTTCATCTCACTCTTGTATGTCCTTGTCGAATTTGTTTCTCACAATTTCAAATTCCTTAGTTTGTTTGGTGGGCTCACGAATACGATCTTTCAATTTGGTATTTATTAAATCATTAAAATACTTCTCTTTGTCATTTTCAAATTGTAATTTTTTATTGCTTTCCTTGTAGTATCCTAATTCGCTTTCCAGTTTTTGTGATTGCAATTATGAGTTACCTTGATCCTCTTTCATAATAAAATATTTACCACATATTGGACAAGATCGATTGCCATTCTTAAAAAGTGTCAGATATTGGAATTCCATTTCGCAATAAGGACAATTAGTCCAAAATTTAGTTTTATATATGGAATCAATAATTCTTTTAACAATTCCACAATTGGCTTCAATGAATTTTTTTATATATCTTATGTAACTTGATTATTTATCTTCACTGAAAAATTATGGGCAAGGGTGCAATGAATCCCAATGTGGTTCTTCTACCAAAACAGATCTTAAAAAAATACAATTTAATAGTAATTATTATTATTAATATTATTAATTTTATAATAAGAGTAATAATAATAATAGTAATAATTATGTTATAACAACATTTATTATTAAATATAATAATAATTTCATATCAGAAAAAAGTATTTTTATTCAAATTTTAAGATATTATAAAAATGATAGTATTTTTTTTGAATGGAACGATAGGTTTCTTAAATATTAACACGTGGAAGGTTGTTGCATGAGGGACAATTGAAGGAGGGAGCTCAAATGGAGGAAGCGCGAGAGATAGAGGATGACGATGGAGTTGGAAGCATGGGCATAGAGGGGTAAGAGTTGCACATGTTGAGCGAGGCAACATGGATGGAAACCCTACGAGCGGGGAAGACAACGGTGGTGGTAGCAGGTGGATGTGGAGGTTGTTAGGATTTATAATCCTCCCTTAACCAAACTGTCTATTATATTATTTTATCCTAACTAAGGATTTTTATTTAATTAATTGAGTCCACTAGTACCATTGGATCCACTTGGCCTAATGGGGCCACATGTACCAATTACTAGAGTGTGGGGAACACCGATAGAGGCTAAGTTCCACTGACCGTGCTTGCATGCATTAGTTTAGGAGCCTCCTAGGCCAATCCCTACATTTTAGGAGCCATTGGGAGTCTTGGCACAAACCTCCTTCAGTCAGTTGGAGTTGGAACTAGTTAAGGTTAGTTATTTTCCAGTTACATTAGGTTAAATCACAATCATTTTAGTTAGAACCAGTTATGCATGGCTACATGTGGATAAGGCTCCTTTTCTCACCTACCACTTCAATTAGACTAAGTTAACTGTTTATTACTGATTGTAAGTTGATTTGACATATGGAGTTAGCCATTTGGACTCCGATATTGATTGAGACATCTTGAGTTAACTAGTCAGTTAGGTACAGTCACATCCAGTTGGTAGATTCAAATTCCTCCCTAATGGATTCAAATTCTTCCTTATGTAACACTATTGTAACACCAGAATAATTAATGACAATGATACTATAATTATCTGAGATATACTCATCAGTTTTCTGTGTGGTTTGATTTTTTCAATGTGTATCTTCATTCTCCTTTTGCTGCATCAATAATATTGGACTCATTCATTAAATATCTAAATGAAACAACAATTTTAACATGGTATCAGAGCCATTTCAAGTAAGATTCATGTCTGTCTACTCTCCATTGAACACTAGAAGCAGCTGGGTTTCCACAAAAGTCTCGCAAAGAGTACCTTTCTTCCTATGGATTTATTCAGAGTGGCAGTGTGGGCGTGACAGACCCTGAGAAAGTGTTCATGTTGAGAGGGAAGGCATGATTCTAAAATAGTTCAAATGTTTTAGTGTTTTGCATTGAAACTATTCAGGTGCTACGTAGATTGTGTGAAGATTTGTGTTTTTCCAGTAGGAGAATTATGGATTCACTACCTTCTACTCCTAGGATCCTTACACCCTTTAATTATCTTGATTGGAGGGCAGATTTGCAGCTGGCCTTGCACAAAGCTTGGCTACTACAAGGTAATACTTGGAATGGAGGTTGAGCCCCATCATCCAGTTGAGAAGAACATGTTTCTGAACCACTTAGATGAAGCTTTTGGTTATCTATGCACATATATATCTAGAGATCTCCTCTTCCACCTTGAAGGTTTCAGGACTCACAAAAACACTTGGGAGAAGCTTGAAGAATTATTTGGCAAACAATATGAGCTTTGGTGACACCTCCTAGAGAATGAGCTAGTAGCATTACATCCCAAAAATTTCGAAATAGTAGAGAAAGTCTTTACTAAATTCCACACTCCAATGCAGACAGTGTGGAATAGAAAGAAAGAATGAGAAAAATGTGCTCTCCATTCTCAGTAAACTCAGCCCAAAGTATTTTGTATTTGTCTCAATATTCCATTCTAAAATGGATTCCTTTCCAGATTGGAAAATTCCTTCACTTAATTCCTTTTTCGAGTCCTTAATCAAGGAGCAAGAGAAGTTGATCTGGATGGGAGTCATCAAGACCTCCAGATATCAATCTCTCCTAGTGACAGAATCTACCAAAGCACAAACTAAAGAGAAATCAAAGAGGAAGGAGCATAAATAGAATCAAAAGACTTCTGAAGGAGCCTCCAGCTCTAAGAAAAAGAATAAGTCGGAAAAGAAAAAGTGTCCCTATTGTATGAGGGGTTTTCATCCAGAAGACTCATGCATGAAGAAGACCCTCGACCAGTTGAAATATCTATGTATACAAAACAATATTTCCCTTCCATAAGGTGCAGAGATGTCTGATGATGAAGAGAAGGCTGAAGAGATGAGAAATTATTTCATGCAATCCTCACTCCGTCGAAGGCTTATTTAACATATTTTGGAGCATCCAACCACATGGTTGCCTCCACAAAATCCTTCATCACTTTCCCTCTATTAGGAGGACATAGCAGTCATATGGGAGATGACTCTAAAATACCAACTGTTGAGAGAGGTTCACATAAAATCCAGCATGATGAGTTCATTCCCTCTCCTACAGAAAATAAAATTGTTGAAGACGAAGAAGAAGCATAATTTTCCTCGCAGTTAATTCGAATTGAAGAAAGTCTCCTTGGAGGACTCCTTCTCATGTTGCTCCAGAAGTGTATGAGATATCTGATATCTCATCTAATCACATGGATGATCTAGAAGAAGACATTCAAATCTATGTTTTTGAAGAAAAAATCTCCTCCCATTCTTTACAAAAATTCTCCAGTGATTCTTCTATTTTAAATTTTGTGCATAGTTTACTGGTGATTGTTTCACAAAAGGAAGAGGAATTTGATTTCTCTATATCTAATGATGATTCTGGTGTGTAGATAAGTAATACCATGGATATTATTGAAATAATATCAGACTATAGGACTGATCCACTAACTCTCATTAATCTATAACTTCCAGTAAATTCCTATAGGATTGTATGCACCAAAAATCAGAATTTTGAAGGCCAAAATTGTGCATGTACCATCTCGGTGGAGAACAGTTTTGGATCTGAGATGAACATATTTGGATCTGATTTATTTTCTGATCTGACAATATTTGGTTCAGGTTTTAATATTCAAGAGATTACAGTATTGCTTGTGACTGGTTTCATCAATTTTGGTGTGACAAATTAAGAACCGCAAGTCTCCTTCAATTTTGCTGGTGAGGATTCGATGTTAGTTTTATCTTATGATATTGTTGATATTAGATAGTGTGAATTATTGGTTATTTATAAAGCTATATCATATTATGGAGCTCAATAATTCACTCTCCACTGTCCCAAGGCTTCTCTACCTACCTTTTTCATCACATGCTCATCTCCTCACAGAACTAGTAAAGTTGGAGACATTCTGCATCCACCTGGACACTTTCTCCTAACACTTGGGGCTGATTTTTCCTCACATGTTTTGATTCTCAAGGCTGCAATATATCAGTTTCTTGGTTTTTCCTCACATGGTTCAAATTATCAAGCACCTTTTCTCTCTCATAAGTTGATTTCAACTGCTCTACATGGGTCCAGTTTTCATCCTACAACTGTCTATATTCCTGATTCAGTTGAGCACATTATTATTCTTCCAAAGAGGAAGATTCCTCTAGACATAATCAATTTGTTTGGATTCATAGGTTCACATGCATAGATTCATGATGCTGCTACACAAAATAACCAAAATAATGCATTACTGTTGCATACTACTGCAAATTGCAGCAAAAGATTTTGCAAGTTTTTAACTTTTACTTCTTGATTTTTGCTTATCTTGAGGGGGGGTTTTTCCCATGAGGTTTTCCCTTATTTCATTAGTTGTATTGAGCGAAATTTGATCTTCTATATTGTTTATGGGTGACTTATGGCCTTGTTTCCAAGGTCCATAGTTGTCCAAGTTAGGATTCACAAGGGGTTGTTAGGATTTATAACCCTCCCTTGACCAAAATATCTATTAGATTATTTTATCATAACTTAGGAGTTTTATTTAATTAACTGAGTCCACTAGTACCATTGGCTCCACTTGGACTAATTGGGACACATGTACCAGTTACTAAAATGTGTGGAACACTGATAGAGGCTAACTGTCACTGACTGCACTTACATGCATCAGTTTAGGTGCATCCTAGTCCAATCCCTACATTTTAGGAGCCACTGGAAGTCCCGACACAAAAATCCTTTAGTCAGTTGGAGTTGGAACTAGTTAAGCTTAGTTATTTTCCAGTTACATCACAATCAGTTCAGTTAGCACCCGTTATGCATGGCTACATGTGTATAATGTGCCTTTGATCACGTATTGTGTAAGTTGATTTAACTATTTATTACGGATTGTGTAAATTGATTTGAAATATGGAGTTAGCCATTTGGAATCTGATATTGATTGAGACATCTTGATTTAACTAGTCAATTAGGTACAGTCACATCCAGTTGGTATATTTGAATTCCTCCCTAATGAATTCGAATTCTTCCTTATGTAACACTATTGTAACACCAGAATAATTAATGACAATGATACTGTAATTATTTAAGCTATACTCATCCTTCTCCTGTGTGGTTTGATTTGTTCAGTGTGTATCTTCATTCTCCTTTTACTGCATCAATATTATTGGAATCACTGCTTGAATATCTAAATGGAACACCAATTTTAACATGGTATCAAAGCCATTTCAGACAAGCTTCATGATTGTCTACTCTCCATTGAACACCGGAAGTAGTTGGGTTTCCACAGAAGTCCCGCAAAGAGTACCTTGCTTCCTCTGAATTTATCTAGAGTGGCGATGCAGGCATGATAGACCCTAAGAAAGTTTTCATGTCACGAGGGAAGGAATAATTCTAACATAGTTCGAATGTTTTAGTGTTTTGTAGTGAAACTCTATAGGTGCTACATAGCTTGTGTGAATATTTGTGTTTTTCTAGTAGGAAAATTATGGATTCTCTACCTTCTACTCATCGGATCCTTACACCCTTCAATTATATTTATTGGAGGGAATATGTGCAAATGGCCTTGCGCAAGCTTGGATACTACAAGATAATACTTGGAAGGGAGGTTGAGCCCCATCATCCAGTAGAGAAGAAAAATTTTCTAGACCACTTAGATGAAGCTTTTGGTTATATATGCACTCATATATCCAGATATCTCTGCTTCCATCGAAGGCTTATTTGAAAGATTCTGGAGCATCCAACCACATGGTTTCCTCTAAGAAATCCTTCATCACTTTCCCTCTATTAGGAGGACATAGCAGTCATATGGGAGATGACTCTAAAATACCAACTATTGAGAGAGGTTCACATAAAATATAGCATGATGAGTTCATTCCCTCTCTTACAGAAAATAAAATTGTTGAAGATGCAGAAGAAGCATAATTTTCCTCATAGTCAATTCGAATTGAAAGAAGTCTCTTTGGAGAACTCCTTCTCCTGCTGCACCAAGTGTATGAGATCTCTGATATCTCATCTACTGACATTGTTTATCTAGAAGAATACATTAAAATCTCTATTTTTGAAGAAAAACTCTCCTTCCATTCTTTACAAAAATTCTCCAGTGATTCTTCTATTTTAAATTTTGTGCATAGTTTACCGGTGATTGTTTCACAAAAGGAAGATGAATTTGATTTCTCTATCTCTAATGATGTTGTTGGTGTGCAGAGAAGTAATACCATGGATATTATGGAAATAATATTAGACTATAGGAGTGATCCACTCACTCTCATTAATCTATAACTTCCAGTAAATTCCTATAGGATTGCATGTACCAAAATCAGAATTTTGAAGAAGGAGAAAATTGTGCATCTACCATCTCGGAAGAGAATAGTTTTGGATCTGAGATGAAATTATTTGGATCTGATTTATTTTCTGATTTGATAATATTTGGTTCAGGTTTTAAGATTCAAGATCTTACAGTATTGCTTGTAACAGGTTTCATCAATTTTGGTGTGACAAATCAAGTGTTGATTTATTGGTCAATACTAAGAGGGGCAGGGGGGTGAATCAATATTTTTATCTTTTTATTATTTTAACCACTTTTAAATCTATCATTAGAAACACATAACAACAAGAATACACAGAACACAATTTTAACGTGGAATCCCAATAGGGTAAACCACCAATACATCATATTACTCGAAAATTGTTATTTACAAATACTTTTTCCTATTGCTACAGACAAGGATGGTATTACACCCTATTTACCAATACCAATTGGAAGGAGTATATGACCCCCTGGTTTATCAACTATGACTGAAAGGATGTGACAACACCCTATTTACCAATGTCAATTGGAAGGAGGTTACAAACCCCTGGTTTATCAGCTTCGACTAAAAGGATGCTACAACACCCTATTTACCAATGCCAATTGGAAGGAGGATACAATCCCTTGGTTTATCAGCTACAACTAAAAGGAGGAAACAACCCCCTGTAGGCCTATTTCTTTCCCTAGCACCGCCCTACCACCCTGATATTTTTCTCACAATTTCTCTCCCACTAAATTTTGTCACACCCACTGGTCTTTGATTATGATCATGCAATTCGAACTCCCTAGACATATTCCTTATTACTCAGGCCGCTGCTTAAATACTTCTCACCATTTAATATTGTTTCAACAGTTGTGTCTCTTCAAAATGAACAAACATACCTTTCACTATTTCTCCCTTTCATATCTGAAGATCACACCTTTCAGAACGTCCTTTCATGTTCTTCCATTGATCCTACACCTTAGAGATCGTTTCTGCAGCTTGAAAACCATTTCTTCACCTCTGTCTAACGTTTGCAGGTGCTTTCGTGCTGCCAAACTTCTTTTCACAGGATCAAATTCCTGATCCAATCAGATTCATTGATCTAATCTCTAGGTCAATCCGGACCATCGATCTAACCATCGATTTTCGCCTTAAAATCGATTTTTTGCACAAAGATTCAGTTTCAGTGATTTCCCATCGTTGATCTTCGTCGAGCATTTTCCTGACCATCGATCTCTAGATTTTAGAATGCGGGATGCGAGATGTCGACTGTCCACTTTTTCCTTTCTGCAAACTCCTTTCCGCAATCCTTATTCCACACCGTTGATCTATTTTAGAAGAACTAATGTCAGACATCTGATCTCTCCAAATTGTGGCATGCAAAAATATAACATTTCAACTTTTCATGAGCTCTTTTCTACAATTTTGTTTTCACATTGTGTGTATTGCAGGATGCGGGATGCAGAGTCACACTTTCCTATTTTATACTTCCGCATATCCTTCCACAACTTTGTTTCCACATTTCCTTTGATCATTGATTTCCTTGCGGATTTACCCCTGACTGTCTATCTTGATCTTTTTCCGAACTTTGGCTTTTCTGTCTAACTTATGTAAACTTGATCTTCACCGTCAGATCTAGTGCGGGTCACTCCCTGACTGTCGACTCTAGAACTAATGCGAATCTACATTCTGTCTTTTCGGATTATAAAAAATTGATCCTCATTCATGGGATCTCATGCAGATAAATATGCCATCTCATCATCATGCCATGTCATCACTACCTTCATCTATGCCATCTCATCATCGTGCCATTTTGTCTTTACTTTATGCTGCGTTAACTCTGTGTTGACTTTGCCATGGTATATTTTGCTTATCCTTTGTATTTCATAAGCAAATTTTCCATCACTACCTTAGTCTTTCATCATCATTAAGACACCATCATATTCCATGTAATCATATGTGTCATGTCACATCCTCAACTATGCCATACGGTGCCATCATATGTGTCATGCCACATCCTCAACTATGCCATGCCATGCCATCGCTACTTTAGTCTTTCACTGAGTTTGTCCTACCATCATATCCACTGGTTATTCCTTTTTCATTCCTGAACACCTTTGACATCAATGACAACTATAACCAAAATTTGTCAACAATCTCCACCTTTGGCATTGATGGAAACCTCTAAACATTCTCCCTCTTTGACAACAATGACAAAGGATAACCTGTTATGCCAATGCTACACCTATTTTGATATAGGATTTCCTGTCTCTCTTCTTTTTGACAACTCCTCCTGTCATCATATCTCCCCTTTATCTAAATTTGGTTATTTAACCAATGTATTATCATTTATCTTAACATTTCCTATTCTTGAGTGATAGTTGAATTGATTGATCCATGGATTCCCCCTGTCACTATAATTCTTATCCTTTGTCAATATTTTCATGACAGAGTTTACACTCAGCATTTTTTTCAACACTCTTCCATTTTCTGTTCCAGGATACGTGTTTTTTTTAAACTCTGTTCCTACTTGGCATGTCTAATGGTTTATTCTTCCTGTAAGTTAACTAACTTCTGCTTTTTCCAGAATTTCTTAATCTTGTTGTTATCAACCCAAATGGAACTTCTCCGTCCGAGTGTCGACATTCCTTATGTTGGTACACAAAAGGACATCTTAGGATTGAAGTTTTCCAAAACACTATAGATGGGCATGACTTGGGATACATTTACCCTTGAACCAACTTGCCATATTATTTTTCTAAGTGTTGAGTTGTGTATGCGACTATCTCTATTGCAACTCACATACGTATGCGACTATTTCCATTGACAACTCACGTACTGTACGCGACTATCTACATTGTGAACCTGCATACATTAGTGTACGTGGGTTTCCTTTAAGAAACTCGCGTGTCATACGCGGGTTGCCTATATTAATAGCTACGTACATCTTGATTCGACCTTAAAAATATAAAACACGATTCATGAATATTAGTTGGGCCCTAATCATTAACTACCCTAATTGTTTCAACCTCCTCAACCTTCGAAACCACTCTATTTACCAAAGTATAAATAGGGGCCTTGGGGAGGGCATTAATCAATCAAGATTGGAGAGCAAAGTTATGCTGGTGGTATATCTTTAGAAGTCTTGGAGAAACAAAACTCAGAGTCCTTTGGTTGTAGAGGATTCCTTGTCTCAAAAGCTGGGTTGTACTCTTATCTCATTCACTAATTGTTAATAAAGAGAATTCTTCTTCCAACATTGTGTTGAGTCTCTTTCATGTATCATGGTTAATGAATATTTTTTATTATGTATTGGATATATTGTTTATCTAACCTCTTATATATACATGCATAAGATAGTAATTGGAGAATTTTCTCTTTACAGGTGAAGGAGGTGCATCCCTGGAAGCTTTGGAGAGAAGAGGAACGGAAGAAGATCAAGCTTGGATCAACCGTCGGTAATCGGGTAAGTCAAGAATTTCTTCCTATTTCCTTTTTGTTCTCTGTTAAAGCTGATTGTCTACAAGGTTAGTAGTAAGTTGGTAATCTCAGACCCTAGGTTACAAGGGTGCTTAATCCTGAACAACAGAACTGGCGACTCCACTGGGGAGTCCAACCTGCTATGGGTTAGTCCTGTAGATCCTTGTTGTTATCAACCCAAATGGCACTTCTCCGTTCGAGTGCCGACACTTCATATGTTGGCACACAAAAGGACACTTATGGATTGAAGGTTGCCTAAACACTATAGATGGGCATGACATGAGATGCATTCACTATCCACTCAGCTTTCCATTTTACCTTTTTATATGTTGATTGTTGTACGTGACTCTTCCCACAGCAACTCGCGTACGTACACGACTATCTCCATAGCATATCATGTACTATACATGAGTATTGTCATTGCAATCCATGTACAGATTTGTACGTGGGTTTCCCTTATAGCAACTCGCGTGTCATAAGCGGGTTTCCAGTATCAATACTCGTGTACGCCTCCACTCGACATTAAAAATAATATAACATGATTAATGGAGATTTGTTAAGCCCTAATAATTAACTATGTTAACTGTCTCAACCTCCTCAACCTTTGAAACTTCTCTATTTCCCTAAGTATAAATAGAGGCCTTGGGGAGGGCATTAATCAATCATACTTGGAGAGCAAAGTTATGCTGATGGTATATCTTCATAAGTCTTTGGAGCAATAGAACTGGTGACTTCGCTGGGGAGCCCAAACTGCTGTGGGTTATTTCTGTTTACCATTGCCCAGTCTTTTCCTTGAGTCTGTGTGTGGTATCCTATCTTGGTTCATGCTTAGGATAGTGTTTGAAGACCTTGGAAAAATTTCTTTTTATTAGAAAATTTTGTACTTGTACGTGGGTTTCTCTTACATACAGTCGCGTACAGAGGCTTGCATATGCGGGTTGCTCTCTAGGACAGTCGCGTACAGTATGTGGGTTGCCCTTATATACAGTCACGTACAAGCCTTGGCATTGGAATTTTTGGGTTAGGGTTTTCATGTCCCTGTCCCTCTATAAGCTCTATTTGTTGGTTGGTCTTCCTTATAAGCACTGTACTGTGAGTTTGATGACCTTGTTGGCCACACCTTCTGCTTTCTTGTAAAGCCCTTGAATTCTTTTGTTTGGATTGTCTTTCTATTGCAATTTGGAGCAGATTTGCCTATTTGGGTTATAGGTCCAAGTGTTGGTTGTCTGAATCAGTGATCAGGGTTCTAGACACTGTTTTACCATTTTATATCTCTGAATAGTATTGGTTTGTCACTTTCCTTTGTTTGATCTCAGTGATTTCCATTCATTGTGTCTGCCCAAGCTAGGGTTCCAAGTCTTCCTTAGGTGGTAGATCTTTGGTTTTATTAATCTGTTTTACTTCACTTTGCTTACTCTACACAGTTAGTTTAATTCAAGCATACTCAAGAATTGTGCATTTAGGTGCATAGTAGTTGTCTATTTGCTTTGCTTACATTACTTGCTTGCATTAGTTGATAGGTTGTTTTTCTTTTGCATTTATAAAAGAAAAATAAAATAAAACACATGTTTGCTTTATATGCATGTAGATTAGGTTTTTAGTCTAGATTGCATGGCACATCATTGTTTTTGAAAATAAAAAATAAAAAGAAATTGTTCTTTTGTGGCTTTCAAGTTTCTATTTGAAAAATAAAGAGAATACTTTTTGCCTTTTGCATTTCATTTCTCTTTGCTTAGTCATTTTGTTTCAACTTTGAGTCAAAACACCACATAAGTTTCACGCCATTTACCCTCTGACTAAAAACAACCCTTAAAATGAACGATATAGTTTAAAAGTTATTAGTAAGTTTTATTTTATAGGGTCATACACCAACTAGCTCAGGCTAGACTTGTGGGATAGGAAGTTTTACTCCACAAGTATAAAATTTCAGACATAGTTGGCCAATCACTAGGTAAACATTTTTGTATGTTGATTCTATCTAGGAAGATCCTCTCAAATGGGAGTTAATCACGATGTCGCGTGGATACTTGGACTAAGGAGATAACCCTCCGATTCCTTGTCAAAGCATAGACCAAGGTTTTTGCGCATCTGGGGATTCTGTCTTAGACAGGGGTTTGGTATTTTCTACCCTACCCATGCGTACGAACCAGGCTTGCGACTATCCCCCCAGACTGTCAATATAGTTAAGGTAGCCTTTAGTCTCTTTGACATATAGGGTTCATACATAGGTACACCGAAAGGTTATTTCTAGTTGACCTTGGACGAGCTTGGAAGGTAATCCCGGTAGAAGGTGTGGGAGGGCAGTGGGTGATTCCTTTGCTTGTGCCTAAGAACATCTACAGGGATGCCAAGTAACTGTCTATCAACTTTCTTTTGGAAAGTGTATCTTATACCTTTTTTTCTGTTTGGCTTTAGGAATTTTTAGTGAGTGCTGTGTGATTTGTCTGTACTTAGTGTGCCTTTAGGTGTGTGCTTTGTAATTTTGGTTGCCTGTCAACCTCGAACTTTGCCTCCTAGTTTGAAACTATGGCTAACACCCCTTTGAACACCAACCAAGAGATCCCCATGTTGGAAACTCCTTGCACTATTCCTCTCACAGGGAATGTTGGTGTTCCTTTGATGGCCACCTTGAATCTACCTGGATTCACCTTAGGGCTACCGGTGTGGTTGTTTTCCACTCCAACTATCCTGAATGCCCCTGATGCTTTGCAAGTAAGCTCCTTATATAAAGGGCATCAAAACATTGCTTCCCCTTCACCTATAGTTAATTCTCCTACTCCTTCTACCTCATGTGGTGAAAGTACTGATACTAGTAACTGACAGTCTAAAAGGAGTAAAAGAAGGAGGAATAGGAAGAAGGCACACAAGAAAGGGGGCACCCGTTCAACCTCTGCAAGTCATGTTGGACCCAGTTTCTCAGCCTCTGTAGGTGTTGGGCAATAGGGAAAACCCGGGTTTAATTCTCTAGTGTCGCACCAACAAAAGACCCACAGTGTTGGCCCTTTCGGCAACAACCTGCGCGCAGGTTGCAGTCTCACCCGAAACAGCTATGGGGTGCCGCAGAATCAAGTTTTTGCAAGCCGAGAGGGGGATTACTGTACCTTAGCCTTTTAATAACCTTATTAATCAATAATTATAAAGCTTTACCATTCATTCACATACAACTTCGCAGATAAATAAACAGTCGTGACTTGCTCAACCCACTACAGGGAATTCACAGCGAAGCTAAATATTAGCAGCGATCTAACTTATCAGATGTATACAGTTATTAATGCATAAAAGACAAAAGAAACAGAAACAGCACAAGAAACCACAACACCGGATATAACATGGTTCACCCCCAGTGTAGGGGCTACGTCCACAAACTGTGTTCTATTCAACTTGCTACAAAACCACAGTTTGATCTGCGCACTCAGCTGCAGATCCCTTCAGTCCTTAAAAAGTCGCGCACACAGCAGCAGGCCCCTGCACACACAGCTGCAGGTCTTTCCTCAATCTTCCTTACAAAAACCCTCTGCGCACACAGCTGCAGAGGTCGTCCACGCACATAGCTGGGACTTAACCTTTCCTTACAAAATCAACCTTAGCTTCGCCTTAATCTTTCTTACATCATAAAACCTAACCTATCTTCTTTACACAAGCGCTTATTTATACTGCGCATTTTTACAAAACCATGGTCTTAAACCATGGGTACCCAAAACCCTAAACCCTGGATTTCAACCAAGGGTTTATTACAAAAAAGGAGTTTTAACTTCCCCCGACAGCCCTAAGACTGTTTTGACCCGTAACTCCGCTTACAAACTTTTTGATTAACCGCGGAGTTACCCAAACATGGAGTATGCGTCCCAACAGGCCCCTAAGACTCACTAGTGGCCCGTCCCGGGACACCCTGCGACGTCTCTGGTGGTAAAATATTCTGTGTGAAGGTGCTGAAGCGACTGTTGAGGTTATGTAGTATGTCGTCAGCTACTTTCTCCTTTTCCACCAACTCTTGTAATACTGAAGATGAATCTGTATTAGCCCATTCCTGCACAAAACTGTCGTAGCTCTTCAAAACTTTGAGCTGGCTTTCTGCAGTATTACTTAATTCCAATGCTTCATCAACCAGGGGCTAGAGCGAATTCTCCAGCAGTGTTACCCTTGTCCTGCAGCATTCAATTTCCTGCTGAAGTTCCTTGCTGCGCTTCACTTTAGCCATCTTCTGCATAGGTGGCAGCGTCTTGATTTCTATTCTGACTGCATCTAATTCGACCTGGCGTATCTTGATGGATTCCTGGATCTTACCTACATTTGGATGGTCTTGGAGGTTCACCCAGGCTTCGATGCTGTCTTCCAACAATTTGGCGACGCTGGCTGTATTATCTGATATTTTTGCTACTGAAGCCTTGATGTCCCTATGGCGCTATTCCCGGGCCTCTGGTGGAGTCTCAGGAGGGATGCGCAGTTGAAGTTCTGCGATCTGGTGCTGGTGTTCTGTCTTCAACCTGTCAATCTCGCTGCGAGACTGCTGGGCATAGTCTCTCAGCTTAGCAATTCTCTGTGCTGGTTCCTCTGCACCTTGCAGGTTGAAATCAGAAAGACTCCGACAGGCCTCGTCCAATGCTTGCATAAGTGTAGTTGTTTTATGTTCAGCATCTATCTTCTTTTGCGCCACTTCTTTTAGTTGTGCTGCGACGATTTGGTTTTGCTTGATAATGTCATCCAATTGGATTTGGGACAATTGATCTCGTGCATGGATCTCCTTTGTAATTGCTAGCTGGCAGAGGTGAAATTCTGACATGGTAATCTTTGTATAATCGATCCCTATAGTCATATTCATCTGGGACCGGGAGTCTGCATCGGTCAGTATCAGAGCTGCGCTTGATACTTGGCCTCGGTTATCTCTGGTTGGCCATTGCCTAAGATCCTGCTGCACGGTCGCTGTAGTGCTACTTGTCGCAGTGCTGGTTACTGATTTTGCCGCTAACTCTTTTAGCTCCGAAACCCTATTTGCTATACCTGTGAGCCCGGCAAGATGCATTTGGGAAAACTCGGACCATTTTTTGGTAAGCGTCCCAGTAGATTTTTCTAGAGCCTGCTCCAGCTCATCCAGCATTATAGTGACATCTTCTTCAACATTTTTGTCCTTTGACGCTTTTGACTTTTTGCGGGACTGCGGCTTATTTACCGCTGCTGCTTCTGGTGACTTGCTCTTGGTTGATGGGCTAGGATCTGATAGAGTCTTGTACGACTCCTCATCCTGATCATCCTGGCCATCATCTCCATTTTGGCTGTTGCCATCCATCTGTGAATCACTCAGGTCTTCGCTATCTTCTAATGGGTTTTTCTGCTGCGCCTGACTGGTACCTGTGCCAATATTTGTAGCTAGGGGAACGGGGATAGAGGGTTTTTTCCTGACGTCTTGCAACCACTCAGCTGGCCATAGCTGAAAAATGCTCGTGACATCTAATTCAGTTACTACATAAGGTAATTTAAACCATCGATGTCGTGGATCGGCACGGGCTTGAATGAACACATGATGAAGGTCAGCCCTGAAGTTCGCGGCACCCTCATATTTAGAGAACAACTCATTAGTAAGCCGAGGTGTTCGCAGAATATCCATGTGGATACTCATGGAATAACAGACGAACATAGTGTTCGTCATTTGCTGAGTTTCCTTATTCGAGGATAGCCAGAGGGAGGCATACCTTAATGCCTCCGGCCGGCCTGGGTTTACTTCGACAAACTGAGCTTTGGTGGGTTCTTTCCACCCAACTAATGCAATAAGTATTAACAACCAGGAGTAATGAAAAGGTCTACCTTTTTCCTGTGCATCGCGAACATCCTCCAGGAATTCCTTTGCAAGATATGCGGACCAGTTGTAAGTGTATCCCTCGGCGCAGTTCATGGCAATCCGGATAACTGGAGCAGGTACCTCAGTAGGCCGACATTTCCGGATGATCTTGCAGGCTAAGAGTTCAGCTGCAACGCGAATAGGCTGCTCCTGAATCGCGGAGGTGTGATACCCCCGTTTCCCCTTGGTCAGGCCAAACCGCTCTTTCATAGTTTGCGCAAGCTTTGTATCCTCATGTTTCGAGGGAAATTCATCTCCCGGATCAGGTCCTGCCATAGATAACCCTGTGATCTTATTAATGAGTGCGGCATCAATGGGGATTTGCTGGTCTCCTATCCACAAATAGCCGTCATGCACTAACGCAAGCAACTGTTTGGCCACTATAGTCACCTGTATGCCGCAACCGAAATGTGGAATATCAAGCACCTTGAGTAGGCCAGCGTTATCCAGGCCCGCAGCCCACGGTTGCACTTCCAGTAGGTGTACATCATGTTCTGGGTAGTTGACGCGGTGCAGGTATTTGGCCGGTGCAAACTGGGGAAACTTGCCATGATCATTTGTGTCGTGGTCGTTGTACTTGATCCGATCTATCTTCCCTGTCATACTTCCGACCAGCTGAACTCCTGGTGGTAGCGAAGGTGTGGTTAATGTGACTTGCTTTGTCCGTTGGGGAATATTGGTGTCTGGGCGAATAGGTTGGAGATAAGGTGGCCGTGGAGGTGCAATGTTCTCCCTATCCCCGACCGGTACCTCTGCTAAACCAGGGGGATCCATAGGAGGTGTTGCCGGCATTTTCCCTATTCGCCTCTGCCGATCTTGGTTGAGCTTGGAGCGAACTTCAGTTCTGCACTTTTTTCTAGCAGACCGAGTCTGCATCAGCCATGGTGGTGCTGGTTGGGCGTCTTCACCTGGAACAGAAGCAGGCGGCTGATTAGAGCAAGCTATTAGAGCAAGCTATTAGACCCTCTCACTCGAATCCTCTTACTAAGTCGTCAATCTGTCTTTCTGTTGTCATGGGTTCACTCATAAAACTTGAAGAAATGCAGAATACAATTTTCCCTGACTTAGGCATCTTCTTATACACGCTATCAATCACATCGGGCAGGACGGTGCATTGAAGGCACCAAATCTTATGGAAATCTTGTCCAACTGTTACCCGATTTTCGATAATCTTCTTAGTACAGGTATTTAAGGCAATTAAAGCACTACCGCCGACAATTTGGCTGCTTCCCAACGGTCGGATTTTGAGCCTCGCTGTGTTTCTGGGCCTCGACAGAATCATGGCTGAAACTTCAGAACAACAAGCAACCTCGGCACAATAGTGCCCTTCGACCCGACCTGGTAATATCTGCGACAGGACTATTAGGTTTGAGGGACTGGCGTCTTGGCTCTGCCCCTTAGTTTGGTATTCAATTCCTGGGTGATCATCATTTGCCTCGTCATGGAACACTATATCTAAAACAGGACCACTTTTGTTACTAGAAAATGTGATCAAAAAGCTATCAACAAGATCATCCCTACTTACAGTGTCGTGTCGGAGCTCAACCTCCATATGCCAATTTTTCACTATAGGTTCCAAGATATGCATGAACTTATGCACCCTCTCCTTGTGAGGTGTGTTTTCCCCTGCTGTATAGTACTGCCTCAAATGTCCTTGAGGGATATTCGGCCCTTTGAACTTACTTCGTACCTCTTGAGCTTGGCGTATGAATCTGGGGCGCAGGAATTTCTGGCAGGTTCCCCGACTGGGGTGAGACTTTTTAGGATCGGTCCCCCATACTGTTGTAGCTCCTAGTGCTGTTTCCAGAGTCTGGGTGTTTTGTGACTAAGGTACTCGGTCGGACACATGTGCAATAAATTCTCCAGGGTCTGTCATCCCCACATATGCAGGAAACCCTCTAGGCTGTGCACTAAGGCATCTAAGAGACTGAGTGATCTGCGCGCATCTGTGGCCATGTAGCTCGTACAGTCGATTCTGCCAGTTCTCCAGAACATCGTCTGAATCAGACATGCAGGAGCTATCACATTGCCAATCCATTACACCCTCAGCGTCAGGCTCGACATAATCCGCGTCCTTGGCTGTGATGTTGTAGATGTGGTCTAGAGTATCCTGCTCCCCTTCATCTCTGAGTGGTTCTGTATATCTTTCTCCTTGGGATGGTTCGAGGGGTATGATAACGCGCAGACCATTTCCTTCGAAGGTCATCTGTCTCCTCTTAAGGTTGATAATTGCAGCATTGGCCATGGCCCACTCAATTCCCAACAGGGCTGGATAAGGGTTGCTGTCATCAATGATCTCAATAACTTCAAAATCTGCTAGAGTGCTGACCCCATCAATGTCTATTGGAACACTAAGAAGTATCCTGAGAGGTACAATCCTTTGCTGGTTAGCTAGTCGCAGTTGTATAGGTGACCAAACCAGGGAAGGCTTTCCCATTTGTCCCCAGGTCTACTTGGGTAGGAAATTAACGTCTGATCCAAGATCCAAAATGACATCAGTCATATCATATTCCCCTATCTGAACGTTCAATCTCATTTCCCTTCCCGTTCTTCGGACACGACTAACAGTCTTCTCCTGATCAATTCCTCTCTAAGGGTCTGTGACAGCAAGAACTTTTTGCAGCTCTTTTAAAGCATTCTGATTCTGCAAGAGTTTCATACAGCTCTGCAAGAAAGAAGATAGTGTACTTACTTTATCCATCGAGGCCTCTTGTGGCTGCGAAGCCTGCTGAGGTTGCCGCGCAGGTACTTCTGCTGTGCCAGGGTCAACAATATCGCACTGGGCCTCCTGGGCTGGTGCTTGGTCCTTCGCAGGGTCAAGGGCTGGGACTTTCTCGGAGGCCTTACATGCGCACACCGCGACAGGTTGCTTTGGCATGTTTTGAATATGCGTCGTAGCTCCACTCCGGGTGACCACATTGAGGGCTGCGGCAAGTCTTTGCTCAACGGAAATCAACTGAATATTTGGGGTAGGGCCATGGTTGTTCTCCTGAATATTTGCAAGGAGCTGGGGGCACTGTTCAATCATGTGGTCCACTGCGCGGCAATATCGACAGGTTGTAGTGGGGTTCCGACAGTCGCGAGCCAAGTGGCCAACTTGGTTGCAATTGTAACACACCACCTGGCTTCTACCTCTTCCGGTCATCCCACCACGGCCGCGACCGCCAAAAGCACCTCTTATGGAGGCGCCACCGCGGTAACCATAGCCATCATTATTCTGGGCCTCATTGTGTACTCGGTAGGCATCAGAGGTGCGCTCTCGCATAAGGTCGTAACTACGACACTCTTCTTCATTATGCCCTATGGACTTACAGAACTGGAAGTAGGGGTTTTTGGGAACTTGAACATATCTCTGAAGAATATGGCAGTGCTTAGGACGGTGCTGGCTAGAGGTTCGGAAAATATCACAATATAGAACATCGGGATTGAATTGGTTGGGCGCGCCCGTATTTAGGTAAGTTCTGTCCACGGGGCACTGGTCCCTATCGTGACCCTCGGACCGACATTGTGTACACCAGACCTCCTCTCGACTGGTTTTAGCTTTCTTCATGTTGCAAATCTCCAGGGCCATCGCTGCCAGCTGCGCTTGGATTTGAGCAATACCAGAATCGTCTCTGACAGGGGCGGTCTCTAGCTTCATTGCGATTTCCAGAGCCTCTTGCTGGTCAACAACCTTCTGTTGCATGAGCAAAGTTCTTATATGCGGCAATAATGCTGCAATAAACCATTCCTTGTGCTGCGCCGGACTAATGGTGAAGCTGACTTGGTCTAGTAGAACTTTGAATCTTTGGTCAAAGTCCCACACAGATTCATCGCGCCGCTGTTGAATCTCTTTGAGTTCAGTGATGCTCTGTGATTCTGATTTCGGTTTCTTAAATTCCTTAGTGATGGCTGCCTTGATTTCATCCAAATTGGGGTGCTGATTACTGGAGAATTCCATGAACCAATTCAAAGCCCGGTCGCGAAAGGAAGTAATGAGCTGTGCGGTTCTCACATCCAGGTCTGTAATACTCTTCGCGTTCCAGATGGCCTCACACAAAAACCAGAACTGTTCTGGATCTTCTGATCCCGTTCCTTTGAAGATGGGCAGCTTAATTTCATCAGCTAGGTGGGCCATGGTGGTTCTGGGAGGGTTGGGATGGGGACAAGACGTTGATGGGGGGGGTTTACGGGGGCAGATTGACCTGTGGCCGGAATACTCAGACTTGGTTGCCTGTCACACTGCGACCGAACTTTAGGGGTAACAAAACGACGCTGTGGGGTGACGGGAGGGTTTCCTACCGAAGGGTTTTCTTTAGGGTCTGGCTGTTGAGGGTTTATAGGGGGAGGTGCGGTGGTCTGACCTGAGGAGTAGGACTCAAAATATCTTTTGTACCTTTGCTCGCTTCGCGGCAACCCACTTTGCGCGTCGAAGGTATTCTCACTTGCAAACATATGTTAGTACTACTAAACTAACAGTCTGATTCAAATAATAATATACCTTTTTCAACCAATAGTATTTTAATCTTCAAGCTTAAGGAATTTAAAAACTTACCACGGGGACCTTTGAAAAACTGTCATTCAGCTTCGCTGAAAGAGGTGCTCGTGTCAATGGAAAACTCTGTCACAAAGGCTTCCAACGTTCGCGTCGTCCAGAAGTCAACAGCATGGGATACCTCGTTGTTCACGTGTTGCACAAGATTGACCCTTGCGGGGGTCCACATAGGAATCCGTCGAGCTTGAAAGTTCGTCCTCCTCTCTATTAACCTAGACAACCACTGGTGCAACTCTATGTGGATACTACCAAAAAAAATTTCATAAGCATCACAAAAAACATACCTTTGTAAAAATTCACTTGCGCTTCGACACGGATTCGTATTCTCTTGCTGCGCGAATTTTAGACAAGTCTCAGCAAACCAATCACCGATTTCCTTCGCAGAGGGCCTCCAAAACATAGCCCTTGAGGTACGATGTAAACCCCTCTTGAGCAGGTACTGAGTTCAACCGGCAACGGAACCAATTTGTTGGGCAATAAGGCAGACCCGGGTTTAATCCTTTAGTGTCGCACCAACAAAAGACCCACAGTGTTGGCCCTTTCGGCAACAACCTGCACACAGGTTGCAGTCTCACCCAAAACAGCTATGGGGTGCCGCAGAATCAGGTTTCTACAAGCCGAGAGGGGGATTACTGTACCTTAGCCTTTTAATAACCTTATTAATCAATAATTATAAAGCTTTACCATTCATTCACATACAAATTCGCAGATAAATAAACAGTCGTGACTTGCTCAACCCACTACAGGGAATTCACAGCGAAGCTAAATATTAGCAGCGATCTAACTTATCAGATGTATACAGTTATTAATGCATAAAAGACAACAGAAACAGAAACAGCACAAGAAACCACAACACCGGATATAATGTGGTTCAGCCCCAGTGTAGGGGCTACGTCCACAAACTGTGTTCTATTCAACTTGCTACAAAACCACAGTTTGATCTGCGCACTCAGCTGCAGATCCCTTCAGTCCTTAAAAATCCGCGCACACAGCAGCATGCCCCTGCGCACACAGCTGCAGGTCTTTCCTCAATCTTCCTTACAAAAACCCTCTGCGCACACAGCTGCAGAGGTCGTCCACGCACACAGCTGGGACTTAACCTTTCCTTACAAAATCAACCTTAGCTTCACCTTAATCTTTCTTACATCATAAAACCTAACCTATCTTCTTTACACAAGCGCTTATTTATACTGCGCATTTTTACAAAACCATGGTCTTAAACCATGGGTACCCAAAACCCTAAACCCTAGATTTTAACCAAGGGTTTATTACAAAAAAGGAGTTTTAACTTCCCCCGACACCCCTAAGACTGTTTTGACCTGTAACTCTGCTTACAAACTTTCTGATTAACCGCGGAGTTACCCAAACATGGAGTATGCGTCCCAACAGTAAGCCATGCTGGGGGTAGTCTCTCAGCCTCTACAAGCCATGCTGGGGGCAGTTTCTCAGCCTCTGCAAGCCATGCTGGGGGCAGTCTCTCATCCTCTGTAGTTCATGTTGAAGAAAAATCATCAGCCACTGCGAGTCATGTTGACACTATTAAAAAGACTACCCATTCAAAACACAAGCCCAAGTTTCCTTGTAATATTTGTGAGGCATACCACCTTACTTATAAATGCCCTTCTATTGAAGAGGTAAGAAGAGTTTGGTTTCATGGTCATCTCGTTTTTGAACAACCTATAGTTTCTCAACACCCTACTCAATCGTTGGTTGATCAAGCCATCGAACCAACTCAGATTTGGTCGATTCCACTCTTCTTCCGGAGAGTGATCCTGATGTGATTGAACCAATGTAATATTTGGTCAATCCCACTCTCCCTATGGAGAGTGACTTTGATGAAGCAGTTGAATCGATTTCATTATCGATCAATCCCACTCTTCCTTTGGAGAGTGAAGTGTTTACTAGTCACATTTTCTTCACTGCCAGTTCAGAACTTATTGAACAAGGGGCCACTGAACTTGCTTCGGATCAACCCCCACCAAGCTCTCGGATTGCTTCCTTTGATTGGGATAGCCTAGTTGAGCCGTGCCTTCCTTTTGATGCACCTTTCCAGATAAAGGTCAAAGTTGAATCATACCCAATTGCTCATTGTATTGTTAATGAAGGAGCCTCAGTTAGTATTTTGTCTGCTCGTGCTTGGAGAGGCATGGGATCTCCCAGCCTCGTGTCGACATCTAGTCAGTTACTAGCATTTTATAGAAGAACTAGTATATCCTTGGGAATTCTTACTCAAACACCTGTTACTTTGGGTGGGAAGACCATCTTAGTTGACTTCATGGTGATAGAAGACCCCTTGGACTTCAATATGATCCTTGGACGTGATTATGTCTATGCCATGCAAGCTGTGGTGTCAACATTCTTTCATATGATGTACTCTAATCATGGCGAAGAAATTGTCACTATCGATCAGTTGGATTTTCTTGATCCGTCTCCTGACCTAACTAGAGACCAAGTCTTTCCTTTATTCATTCCCAGTGTTTCTATAGACACTGCCCTGCCACAGGTGAGCTATGTGGCCTCATGTCCTTCGCGTTCAATTGCTACTGAGAAGTAGCCTCTATTTTTATGCGTACCTTCTCGGGACATGGTCCCAGCAGTTGACCAGGTGAGTCATCCTATACAGACCATGGAGCTTGCTCTCCACGCTGTCGATCCATTTGAAAGTTTAGACATGTGTCCTATCTTGGATGATCTCCTTCCTTCGGATGGAGTCTTCCTAGAGTCTTTGGTACAGTTTGATCTTCTATTGGATGTTGGCTCAGTCGTGACTAAGTCTAACCCTGATTTTCCTAGTAAGCATGACCTTTCTTCTTATGTTGGTCTTTTTTATTCTTTCGACTTTTCCTTTGAACAGAACGTCACTGATCTTGGTGAGTTTGATTTTTCTTATGAATTTTTCAACTCTTGTGATACTGAGTTTGTTCCTACAGACTCTATATCCCATGTTGATTTTTTCTCTCCTTCTGAGGTTGATCTTACTAATTGTAAACCCTTGAGCCTTGGTACTATAGAATATTCTTCAGTTGATTCTACCTTGAATTTACCTTTTATAGAAGATAGTGAAGTCAAATGTGTTTCTGCCAAAGTGACCCGCATCAGATCATTTCTTCTGAATATGATAGTGATGTTTTTGTTTCTTGGAGATAGGATTTTTAGTTGGATTCACAACTGTTTACTGGCCTTTTCTTGTTGTTCAAGCTGTAACTACATTTGCATGTGTCCTTCTTGCGATTTTGAGCCTGATGCTGGCTTCCATGCTTTTAGCTCTTTGTATAAGCCCTCATCTTTTTTCTCATCATCACTAAGCCTTGTATAATTTTGCCTTTGTATCTTGACATATTTTACCTTGAGGAGATGTTCCCTAAGTGTCTTTACCTTGCTCATGTTCCTTGCATTATGCATAGGTTTGTTCTTCGTGCTTGGAACTAGTTTCGCTTGCCCTTGACACTCGTCTCCTCACATTTAGAGCATTCTTTCTGCTCTCATTCGAGCTTGTTAAAAACAGTAAGGAGGCTACGAGTTGACTTTTCTGGACTCATTAAAACTTCATGGGAAAGATATTGAGTTTCTTTAGGCCCAGGTCTAACTCCTCAAAATAGACTTGACTGCCGAGTAAACTTATCCGTTCTGGCTCGTTAAGAATATGTGAATGGGCATCCACATTGCTGGTAGGTTATCACTTTCTCCGACCATGTGGAATAATACGAGAAAGGAACACTCTATTTTCTTCGGAATTGAGAAGAGTATTCTTAAGCATAGATTTATCACTTTTTCGGACCTGAGGGACTAAACTTATGGAAAAGGAACCCTCGGTATGAGCTTAGTTTTCTCTTTTTCATGCTCTGGACCTAAACATGAAAAAGATTCTGAGTGTACTTTGTGTCTTTGTCATGCTCATTAAACCCTAAAGAACAAAGCATCGAGTTTATTGTTGTAAACCCTATTTCTCATAATCAAATGGATCTTTCCAAGTGATCTTGCCTTCCTTCACACTTGTAAAACTTAGGCTATATGCTGCTTTTGAAGGAGCATTGGGTAGGTGGTAATTTAACCTTTTTCAAGCCTTCCTGACTAAGTACGAAAAAGGTGGGCCTTTTCTTCTTCGAAAGATAAGAGAGTTCTTTTGTGGTATGTTTTATACTTTTTCGGCCTCGGGAGACTAAATTGGACGAAAAAGGACCCCCTGGAGTCTTCTTTGGATTTTTCAGAATCTCTAAATGTGAAAACACCAACTAAGCATGTACTATTTCGAGCTCATTAAATCCACGAATCAATGACACTATCAAGCATGATTTCCTCTTCTCTTCAAGCTTGTTAAAAAAGGACGAGAGATCCGATTTGACTTTCCTGGACTCATTAAAATTTAATAGGGAAGGTAAGGAAGAAGTTTTCTCTTGTTTTTCAGTTAGTGGCATCATGCCATCCTTGAACATAGCACTCTCTGTCTTTTTCGATACCCATGTCTCAGACGGAGAAGTGCCATTTGGGTTGATAACACTTGCCCAGTATTTTGTTTGATTCAGTGTGTGGTTTTATGTCTTGGTTTGGACTTATAGTAGTGTTTTAGAGACCTTTATAATTTTTTCTTTTTTGAAATTTTTTTCTCCTATACGTGGGTTACTGTGCTACACAGTCGTGTACAGAGGCTCGTATACATGGGTTGCTATATTGAATAGTCATGTACAGTACGCGGGTTTTTCAACTAGACAGTCATGTACATACCCTAGTAGCAAAATTTTGAGTAGGGTTGCTTGTCCCTGTCCTTTTTGTATTTTTCCTTGCTTTGTGGTCTTCTAGTATTGGCATTTCACTGTAGGTTTGAAAGCCCTGTGAACCATACTTCATGCTTTTCAGTAAGCCCTTGAGTTTTTGTTGTTTGGATTTTCTTTCTTTTTAGCAATTTGAGGTGGATTTTCCTATTGGGTGATAGGTCCAAGTGCTATGTATCTGAATCAGTGATCAGGGTTCTAGATACCATGTACCCCGTGCTATTTTCAAGTAGTTTAGGTTTGTCACTTGCCTTTTATTGATTTAAGTGGATTTCATTCATTGTGTCTTCCCAAGCTAGGTGTTTTCCAAGTTTCTTCCTTAGGTGGTTGATTTTTGGTTCTTATAAGTCTGCTATACTTCATTTTTCTTGCTTTATATAGTCTGATTATTCAAGCATACTCAAGAATTTTTTTATTTAGGTGCATAGTAATTTTTGAAGAGTTTGAAAAGTGAAAAGAAAAGCATTGGAAACATTTGCATTTGAATTGCATATTGTAGTTTTATTTTCAGTTTTTGAATAAAATTTCAAAAATTACAAAAATAAGTCTTAGCTTTCTCTTTCCTAGTTGCATTTTCATTAGTTTGTATTTACAAAAAAGAAAAAGAAAAAGAAGCTTGCTTTAAGTAGTTTTAATTTGCTTTGGAATTCATTTTATACACCTTTTTTACTTTTCTTATCGAGTCTATAATATCAAAGTCATTCACGCCACTTGCCCTCTGACTAAGAACAACCCTTAAAATGAACGCTATAATTTAAAATCTATTAGTAAGTTTTGTTTTATAGGGTCATACACCTACTAGCTTAGGCTAGACTTGTGGGATAGGAAGTGTAAACTCCCCATAAGTACTTAAATTCATACTTAGTTGTCCAATCGATAGGTAAATCCTTCTCTGTGTTGATAGCATCTGGGAAGCTCCTCTCAAACGAAAGTTAAGCACGAGGCCGTGTGGAGGCATTGGACTGAGGAGATAACCCTCCGATTCCTTGTCAAAATGTAGACCAAGGTTTTTACACATCTGGGGATTCTGTCCTAGAAAGAGTTTTAGTATTTACTACCCTTCCCATGCGTACGAAAGTTAAGCACGAGGCCATGTGGAGGCATTGGACTGAGGAGATAACCCTCCGATTCCTTGTCAAAATGTAGACCAAGGTTTTTACACATCTGGGGATTCTGTCCTAGAAAGAGTTTTAGGATTTACTACCCTTCCCATGCGTACGAATCAGGGTTGCAACTGTCCCCCCAGACTATTGATATAGTTAAGGTAGCCTCTAGTCTCTTGGACATCTAGGGTTTATACATAGGTAAACCGGAAAGCTATTTCTGGTTCACCTTGGATGGGCTTGGAAGGTAACCCTTGTTGAAAGTGTAGGAGGGCACTGGGTGATTTCTCTGCTTGTGCCTACGAACCTCTTCAAGGACGCCAAGAAACTGTCTCTCAACTTTATTTAGGAAATCATATCTTATACCTCTTGTGACTGTTAAGACTTTAGGAAATTTTGTAGTGATTGCTCTGTGGTTTGTATGTGTTTTTAGCCAACCTTAGGGTGTGAAGAGTCAAATTTACAATCGTGGAGGACCAATCTGTTAGAAGGTCATGAAGGTTGCAAAACCTTCCTCCGCTTCTCACATTGGAACCTCCACCTCCCCCTCAAAGGAGAATATTGGACACGCACAGTTATTTTGAACCGATAGGAGATAGTGAAGTTCCAGGTGAAATAGAACTTAGGGAAAACCGTTTTAATTTAAACATAGTTGAGATAGAAGAATTGCAGGTTGACGAGTTTGCAAGGAATTTTAATTCACCTCTAACTGACTTAAACAATCCAGTGATCGTTCAGGTTCGTCCTTTCAATCCACCCGTGATTGGTGTCCCTTTGGGAAGAATAATGTAACCTGCAGGAGAAAGTTCTTTTACTTCCACCTCAGCTGCTCCGGCTAAAGGGGTTCCACCTCCCCCGATAGGTACCCCTAGAACAAGTATACCTACTACACCATTAACTCCAGCTACCTGAGTGGTCCTACAGTTCCTACTTCCTTCGCACACATTTCTCAGAGTGGTCCTATAGGATCCTTGGATTTTGTCCAGCATTTTCCTTGGAATGGGGGGCACATTCCCCCATCCACTCCATACGTGGGCCTAACACCCGCATGTTTAGGGGTGTAGTTCAAAAACCCTAATCCTCATGGTCAAGGTTTTCAAACTCTAGTTTCAACTCTGTTCATTATCTCTCCTTTTTCGCTTTTTAGCGGAGGGATACCTGCTCATGTATTCCAAACCCCAGTTTTGACTGGGGCAGATAGAACCTCATATACTACACCACACATAAACAATCTATTGGCTTATCGATGGAATCCTTTCCAAAGCATCCCAACCACTTTGGAATCGAAAGCAGGGGGTAACCCCACCTTCACATATGGGAATATGGGGGAAAGTCCCTATAATCCCCAAGCTGGTACTTTTAGTGCTCTGGTTAGACCCAATCTCCCTTTCCTGACAACGTTAAATTTTCTAGATTTGTCGAAACTAATGAATGACCCAGTGAGACATAACTCCTCCTGGCCACCCGTTCCTACCAAGCTTCCCTCGGATATCTCGAAATTCAAAGGAAAAGTTGGTGATGATCCAGGAGCTCATGTCACCACTTTCCATTTATGGTGCTCTTCCAACTCACTGAATGAAGATTCAGTTTAGTTGAGGCTGTTCCAAATAACTTTAACCAGTACTGTAGCAAATGGTATATTGAATTGCCTTCTGCAGCGGTTAACAGTTTTTGGGACTTGTATAATGTATTCCTTAGTCACTTCCAACTTCCTGTCTGATATGAATTTGGGACAGACTTGTTTTCTACCTTCTGGTAGGACAAGTCCACTCATATTTCGGATCACATCCAAGAGTGGAGAAGATGGAAGAGCCTTATCAAAGCCACTATTCCTCCCAAGTTCTTATTAGAATGGTTCCTTAAATCCCTATTGCCATATATATCTAAGGATGTATCTACTTCAGTAGTGACCTGTCACATCCCCATGCCTCCGATCGGCGTAGAGGACGCGACTACTAGCTTTATCAAACCGGGCTAACCGCCCATGAACATGAAGATTCACATAAATTTGCATAAAACAGAATGCTTAACCACAATTTGAATTAAAATATGCACACGGGATTATTTATCATGCACAGTTGCAATTTAATCAACATACACAGCTACAATTATGTTTCTTGCACAGCGGAATTAATCATGCATTCAAACAAGCATTCTTGCAACATGTTTATTTCAGTTTAATTAACAATAAATATAGAATTGCAGAGGTAAAATACACAAGATCACTTATCTTATGAAAGCTTTGCTTCGCAACCAGCTACGTCGCTGCAACGTTCCACCCAACCATAGGCCAGCGTGCTCCTCAATCTCTCAGCAGTGCTGCCACCCCCGAGCTGGGCATTATTCTCCAAGGAATAAGGGAACTAGCAGGCTTACACATAGCCAGGGACATACAAAACACACAGCCAAGCCAACAGAGTTGGGTTTATCAGGCCATTTAGGAGTTGGAGAAGGCAAATTGCTAATCTGGTGAGCTCATTACAGAGCCAAGGACACCTACACCAGAACTAGCCTGACCTCTAAGACACCCATCCACACCCAACACAAGGAATCAGTCCCTTCTCTGCTACACAGTCCCTCAGGCCCTGCATTCCCTTCCAGTGCTATTCAAGGGTGATGGAGAAGAAGGCCAGCCCTCTAGCTCTGTCTGTGTGGTTTCCAGCCACCAGATTTATCAAGCAAATCTAAGCCAACATCCCTACTCCTCTCACAGTCCAAAGACCAAACATTGCACTCAGGCAATTAAGTCAGCCGTCACAGCCTAAACAAGGAAACGAATTCCTGAGTCATTTTTGGCCCTATCGTGGCCAAAATGACTCTCACTCGAATTTACAATAGCCCCCAAACGTAACAGTAATTATATTCACGACCTGGGGAAGACTACAGCCCCGAATTTATCAGTGAACACAACTTACAGCAGGGAAAAACGCCCCAAATAGTCTGTGCATGAGACCAATAGTCGGTGAGACAGCCAAAAACGTGAATGGCCCTTCACAACCATGGTAAAAACACATGAAGCTACAAAAACGTGAATGGAAAATGCACCAGCAGCTCCCAAAACGTGAGGAAAATAGCCCAATCCCCAGCACTACAAAAACGACCTCCCATCCATGGGAAAAATGAAGCCAACCACCAAAAACGTGGATTGAAAAAACACAGGAAAAAAAACTCCAACTGCTCCCAAAAGCCCCAACGTGAAGGAGAATGGTGAGGAAAAATGAAAAACGTGGATGCATGGCAGAATGGCATACGTTTTTGGGCATTTTCCTTGCCAAGGAAGTCAGAACACGTTTTTCAAAAAATGGTTCTCTTCCCAATTCGAATTTCTTTTCCCATACTCTTCCCATTCCATGCAATAACTAACTCAACCACATTCTGGCAGAAATAAATGATTGGGGAAAAAGACAAGAAAGGTAGTTGACAGTTTGATGGGTTTTCTCATAGACATTTGGCTTTTCCCCATTGGCCCATAGGTTAAATATTTCACCCCCCCCCATTATCCTTAGGAAATCATGCCCCATTCGATTTAGTTGCCGCGACCGTAGCTGGTTGTGTCCATTAATTAATTATGATGCATATTTACATGATGGCCAACATAATATATGCCGCATGCCCCGATATACCATCGGTGACAAATTTAGATCCAAAACATAGCATTACCGATCAATGGTGGGGATTTGGCCTTTAGCTCCGCACCATGATCATTACAATACATATATACATCATATACATCTAGTGCAACGGGGTCAAAACCAGGGCATTACATGACCAATGAGGAAGAAGCTATCCTTAGGGCCCAGCAGCTAGATTTGATATATTCTCAGTCTAGGATTTTATATGATATTATCCCTGAGGCACCAAGGTCAATGCACAATGTAGAGAAACCTAAGCCTGGACCCCATGCCGATGGTGTGGTTGGTTCTGTGAATTCTCCCACTATAGAATCTTTGGCTAAATAGCTCCATCAGCTGTCTGTCACATTCTATGACGAAGGTAGCAAAGGATTCCCCCTCACCCCAAAATGAAAATGTTTTTGCACAAACCTCTCAGAAGGGCAATCAGCAGCTCAGTGGGAAAAAAAAGAAAGGAAAAAATGGTGAGGGAAACCAAAAGAAGCAAAAACCCACAAACAATGCTGATGGGGGGAAAAAAGAAAAGAAGAAGGTGAAATTCCCTTGTAAGTTGTGCCATGAAGATCATGTGACCCATCTATCTCCCCTTATGGAACAAGCTCAGAAGTTATTAAAAGGCCAACAACCAGCTGCCCTGAAGGATCCTTTTCCCCAAGGACAGAATTCTGCTTCAGGTTCAAATGTAGCAGGGGGCACTCCAAATGCTCTTGACCCCAATTATATCAACATAGTTTGATCTGAGACTTTACTATAGACCAAGAACAAGAACTATGAAAAAGAGACCTCGGAGAAGGATAAGTCAATAGGTGAAACTTCTAACCCTCTCATGATTGAGAAGCCTGCCGAAATTATGCCCAATATACCAAAAGGTATCTTTAAGAAAACCTTGCAAAATCCTAATGCTAGGGCTACAGAAAACTAATCTGTAGTTAAAGACTTAGCCCAGACTCCTTGTGCGATGTCGACTTTAGAGGTGTTATAGAGCAGGGATAATTTTAAGGAACCATACTTATTTAAAAGTGTATAAATGTTGGTGAATCTTACCAATTCTTAAAACTCCAACTATAAAATATTTGTCGATACTTATCAAAAAATATTTCAATTTCCAAGGATTTTATATCGTTTATATAATAATTTGGTGATTTTTAGGTTGAAAAAATTTTACCCCATCAAAATTGGGCGAAACAAGGCTTCAAAAAATGCAAAATGGCGAATCCTTTTTTGGAGAAAAACATGGAAAAATAGCCCATGGGCTAAATTTCGCCCCTAAAATTATCCTTGTTACAGAGTTGTCCCGCCCAGGGGGATGCACTCTTAGCAGCCTTAGGAAGTATGGACTCATCGAACCTCGTGGTGAAATTTAATTTGTCCGATGTCAAAATTCGCCTGCCATATCATGTAGCCTTATTGATAGATGTCATCCATGGTGGAATGACCATTGGAAGGGTTGTTGTCGACGAGGGTGATTCTACATGTGTCATGTCCCTATCTTGTTGGAAAGCTCTTGGATATCCAGAGCTGGTTCCATAAAAAACCCTACTTACTGCTTTTGACGGAAGGTCATTTCGTCCACATGGTATCCTACCGGCTTTTGAAATTAAGTTGGAAGGGAAAGCAATGTCTGTTGAGGTAGAGGTGATTGATGCACCTATAGATTATAACTTGCTCTTGGGTAGAAGTTGGACTTATGCCATGTTAGCTATTGCATCAACCATTTTTCAGGTGGTAGTGTTTCCACACGAAGGGAAGTTGGTTACTGTAGACCAACTCAGTTTTACTCGAAAAGGCCGCATGGAAACTAACAAGTCCACCATACCATTGGTTGATCAGGTTAGACCTACTTCATAGAGCTTAGGGGATGGAATGTATGCATCATTGATGGGCACATTTGATATTCCAGCTCCGATTAATTATATAGGTTCTACTAGTGTAGGGAAGTCTATAGAAATGGTTGTTGATAGAACAGATCCTTGGGTTCTTCCTTCCCACCATGAAACTAAAGTTCCCTTATCAGTAGTGGAAGTAGCTTATCAAGCTATCATTCATACCGCTGTTGATCTCATTCTAGTCCCTCTCATAGTCTCAGAGGAGCCGAAAGAAGCCTATTTGCCTACTTGGGCAGAGAACTCTTTGCATTCTAGAGATTGCTTAGATATGGTTTTACCTTCAGGTGAAGCCATTCTAGAAGCCATGTGCGGATGAGATAAGATCTGCGAATATCTTCACCATCAATCCTATTTTCTTCCAGAGTTAAGTAGGATCAAGAACCAGGAGTTCCATATGATATTGGCAGGTGATGTTGATACGCCTATTAATCCCTTACCATGGGAAGGAATATGGCAAATATGGCAACATATTTCCACTACAATTCCTATCAACATCTCTGTAAACCTAAATGTTCTGGAAAATGTACACATCGGCGCGAACTACTCTGCGGAGAAGATTGTGATTTATACAACCTTGTTCAAGGAATTTCGTGATGTATTTACCTGGTCATATGAGGAGATTCTAGGCATTGATCCATCAATATTTGAGCACAAAATTCAAACTTACCCTGATGCTAGATCCATTCGACAAAAGTTGAGACTCGTCAACCCGCGTAAAGCGGAGGCGGTTAAGGCTGAAGTTGAGAAACTGCTGAAAGCCAGTTTCATTTACCCCATAGCTTTGACGGAATGGGTATCCAATCCTGTTCCTATTGACAAAAAGTAAGGGACTATACACGTTTGTACTGACTTTAGAGATCTAAATAAATCCTGTCCTAAGTACAACTACTCTACTCCATGAATAGATCAAATTATTGATGCTTGTGCAGGAAGTGAAGTCTTTTCATTTATGGATGGTTTCTCCGGGTATAATCAAATCCAAATTAAACCAGAATACCAACATAAAATAACTTTTATTTGTCCTTGGGGTACCTTCGCGTACAATAAAATGCCCTTTGGATTGAAAAATGCAGGGGGAACGTTTCAGCGGGAAATGAATTTTTCCTTTCACGACATTAAAGCCATTGTCGAACCCTACCTTGATGATTTGCCAACACATTCTCATAATAGGATCGATCACCCAAATCACTTGCGGTTGATTTTTGAACGATGCAGATACTACAAAATTCACTTGAATCCCCACAAGTGCATTTTCTCTGTTGAGTCAGGGATACTGCTTGGATTCATTATTTCCAACAAAGGCATTCAGGTGGATCCTTTGAAAGTTGAGGCCATTGTAAATCTGCCTCCTCCTCGTTCTATCAGGAAGCTTCAAATATTGCAGGGGAAGTCCAATTTCCTTTGATGTTTTATTGTAAATTATGCCAAGATTACTAAAGGTTTCATGCGCCTATTGAACTAGGACACCCCATTTGTATGGGATGAACATTAGAGGAATTTTGGGGTCTAAAATGGGCCTCCTAATGAAAATAATAAAATAATATTGATAAATTTTGGAGGAAGAAAGAAAAAACTACTTTTTGTGTTCGTATTTTCGACATATCTCCCTGTGTTTTTAGTCAAATTTTGATCGGGAGATCTCGTTGGATGCGTAATTTGATTCTGCATCCAACGAGTACCCACACTGCATACTTTTGACAGACCCCGCTACCCCAAAAACAATAAACACCTAAAAAAATGTGATGATGATGTCATCATCACGTTTTTTCAGGTATTTCTTGTTTTTGGGGTAGCAGGGTCCGTCAAAAGTATGCAGTGTGGGTACTTGTTGGATGTGAAATCAAATTCCGCATCTAACGAGCTCCCCCAGTCGAAATTTGAGTAAAAACACAATGAGATATGTCGAAAATACGAACAAAAAAAGTAGTTTTTTTTAATGACAAATATGTCAATTCAACCATTATGGTTGACTTATTTTATTGAAATTCTATTGGTTCTTGAATTCCAACTCACAAAAACTTATTTTGGCACGTTTTTTTATAAGGCCCATTTTAGACCCCAAATTTCCTCTAATGATTGCACAACTTGCATTTGAGGCATTAAAAAAAGCTTTGTTGTCGGCACCGTTATTGCGCCCGCCAGATTACTCTCGGGATTTTATATTGTATCTGGCTGCATCTGAGTCAACCATAGGGGTAGTACTAGTCCAGGAGGACGATAAGCTCCAAGAGCATGTCATCTACTATCTCAGTCATGCTTTAGCTGGCCCTGAACTTAGGTATTCTCACGTCGAGAAGTTGGCCTTGGTAGCTGTGTATGTTTTTTAGAGGTTGCGTCACTACATCTTACTGAGGACCACGGTGGTAGTGGCGGATGCTAATACTTTTCAATATTTTTTTCTCGACGGATAGTTGGAGGCAAATTCAACAAATGGATAGGCATTATTCAAGAGTTTGACTTAGATTTCCAATTTTCCAAATCCAAGAAATCCTTAGTTTTTGTTGAGCTCATTACAGAATTTCCTGTAGAGGAATATGTAGCCATTGAAGAAGACTAATTCCCAAATGAGCATATCTTTTTGATTTCCACCTCTGACTCCTAGTATGGATATATACTTATCTATCTCCAAACTTTGAAGTACCCTGCATCCTTCTCGCGGGAAGAGCAGCGTAAATTTCGTGTACATGCCAAGAACTACCTCATTATTGGAGATACTTTATATCGTAGGGGGGTAGATTCCATTTTGCGTCAATGTCTTACCCATGAAGAAGCAGAGACTGTCCTAAATGATGACCATAGTAGAGCATGTGGGGGTCATATATCTGGTTTAGCAACGGCTGAGAAGATCTTACGTGCTAGTTATTTCTGGCCCACGATCTTTAAAGATTGTGTGGAAGCTGTGAAGCGCTGTCATCCTTGTCAGCTTTACACCAGAAATATTTGGTCACATCCCGCTCCATTATTTCCCATCATCTCAGTGGGCCCCTTCACGAAGTGGGGGATAGATTACGTGACATGCAACCCAGTCTCAGTTGGGGGGCACAAACATATCATTGTTGCTGTAGATTATTTCATGTAGTGGGTAGAGGCAATGCCCACCTTTAAAGCTGACGGCGAAACTACGACTTTTTTCATTTTCAACCAAATTATTGCATGATTCGGTATCCCTAAAGAGATTGTCACGGACCATGGCAGTCATTTCTAAAATAGTATGATGACTGAATTGATCACTATGCTAGGGTTTAGACAAGAACATTCATCTTCGTTCTATCCTTAAGCAAACGGTCAAGTCGAGGATGTAAATAAAAATTTGAAGACTATTCTCAAACGTACTATTAATGTAGCCCGTTCCAACTAGCACATCATGCTATATCTTGCACTTTGGGCATATTAGACCAATGTGAAAACTGCTACAGGGTTTTCTCCTTTCTAACTTGTTCACGGAGTGGAAGCAGTCACCCCGGTCGAATGCAAAATCATGTCCTTAAAGATTGCTATTCATGTGTTACCTGATACGAATGAGCTAGAAGAACATTTATTACATTTAGAACATCTAGATGAGCAGCGTAGAGATGCGCTGACAACAAATGAAGCTCATAAAAATAGGCTAAAAAGCCAATACGATAAATCAGTCAAGCCTCAGATTTTTTCTAAAGGGGAGCTTGTCTTACTTTGGGATCAAGACAAAGAACCCCTGGGGGAAGGAAAGTTCAGGTCTATGTGGTTAGGACCTTATGTAATTTCAAAGGTGTTGAAGAAGGGTGCATATGAATTGACAGATTTTGAAGGGAATAAGATGCTTGAGCCTAGAAATGGGCTCTACTTGAAAAAGTACTATGCTTAGGCTTAGCGCTTTTTCCTGTATTTTATTGTATCTATTTTTTATGTATAGTAGTTTGTTTATTTGTGTTTTCATACCAACTGCTGGTTGTTATAGATGCCTTCCAAGTGGTTCATAGGTTTCACTGATGGCGCTAGTCGTCACACTTGTAATCTGGCTTCAGCCGCATGTTTCATTTACTCGCCCTCAGGACAATTAGTTGCCTTGGGAGGTGCTTGCTCAGGTCCTACTACCAATAATGTGGCTGAATACAGGGCTGTCATTGAGCTTTTATGGGATGCTTTGTCACGTGGTATCACTCAGCTAGAAGTCCGATTTGACTCTCAACTGGTGGTTTCCAAGCTCAATTGATCTTATCAGGTGCGGAACCCTATTTTACTACGTCAGTTTATGCAAGTTAGGTTATTGGAAATAAATTTTGAGTTTATTATATTCAATCATATTCCAAGAAATCAAAATTCATTAACTGATGCATATGCTAATTATATCTTGGATTGGCACTTAACACATTTTGCATAAAAATATACAGCAGACACATAACAAAACACTTGTAAATAAATCAACAAAATATATATATATATGTGTGTGTGTGTGTGTGTGTGTGAATATATGTCCATATATATAGGTCAAGTTTCTGATCCTTAGATCCAGTCATAACTGTATAATATACAAGAAATATACAAAACATGGATCAAAGTCCATAAAATGCTCCTAAGTCTAAGCTTGACCACCCTGGTCACTTGGACCACCTTGCTTCCCCTGATCAACCTGATCACCCTGCTCTCAGGCTTCTTCAGCCTCCTCGTCTTGAGCAGCCTCAATGGCATAAATATACACAAGTAATGCTCTCGCTACCCACCTCATAAGGTGTATCCAAATAGGTGGTATACCAACCACTAGCTCCTGCATGATGGTAGGGATATGATCAATGCATAAGGTAGGTACTCTCTAGGTAAGCCTGGCCAGCTTTCCCTCAAGAACCTCTCCCAAAATAGGACACACATACATGTGCGGATTCCCAGTAGGGTGGAGTGGTCCAATATCTGCATTTTGACATTTTAAAAGGATTAAAAACTCTTATACCTATGTATATATATTTATAATTAAAATTCATAAAAATTTTAAAATTTGAAAACAAAAATACCTGACTCTCCCCATGCTCCTCCAGGAGGGAGGACAAGGTCGGTATCACCTCGGAAATCTAGCCCATCATATGGAAACTGCTCCAAGGCTGGTACTGTCACTCCCACCAAAAGTAGAAGTCGTCGTTGTATACGCTCTAGACCGATCCATCGCCTCCCTGGCGGAGGAATATCTCTCCCCACCTACTCAGTCTAGGCTGACAGGGAGAAAAAACTGGTAATGGTACTATAGGACTCAAACCGGGCACCCTCTCAAAGAAAAAGGCTACCGATATGCTGGAATAACCAAAAAAATTTATGCCTGCTTCTTTTGCAGTCAGAGAGTTGTTTCCTCATTATCGGGATTACTCTTGAACACCGGTCATATAGAGCTCCCTGTATATAGTCCACTGCAACTCTCATTTGGTTTTGAGTTGTAAGGTGAAGTCATGATGACCCTACAACCCTCACTATAGTACTCGCCAATACCTGTAAGGGAAAGTTGTGAATATGAACAATAGGGATGCAGCTACCCCTATTTTGAGTGCCAGGCTCATAGTATATATCTATGTAGTTCTATACACTTAGAAGGTCACTTCCTTCCAATTTCACTGGAGCTCCCCGTCGTGATAAACCGGAGATAAAATAGACATCTTCCGAAGTAACCTATAGAAACTCACCTTGAAGGTCAAACATACCAAGATCGTGATCCGAAGAGTTTATCAAAAACTCTAATAGGCGGACATTTGACTGCATAGGTGAGGTACAGAAGAATTTCAATAACCCACTTTGCCGCAAAGCATTTACCGTAGGGGCATCTTGTAGAGCTTCTTGGTCCATGTCTTCATGTTCCCTCTCCCTCCACTCAAGCACCATATTTCAATATGATAAACAAGCCATTTTAAACCATTAGATTCATTTAAAAAATTGATTTTTTGGCCCTACACAATCTTTTTCTAACTCACACAGTGTACGTGACTGTCCTTTGGACAAGTCGTGCATTGTACATGACTTTCCTTCCGGAAACCCACGTACAGAAAATGTGTATGCGACTGTTGATATACCATACCCGTGTACACAACGTTCATGCTTTGAGGGCATTGGAAAATATAAAAATTGGGCTAAAAATTGAAATTTGCTTGGATCAAATGAAAGAGCATGGAGTGTAGTTTTACCTGGCACTTGCGGTTTCAAGAATTGTCCATTGAGTCATCCACACTGAGCAATAAAAGGTAGAGGTAAAACTTGTCTATTTTGGGTAAAAATCAAATGGTGAGTTTTTTATTTATATTTTGAACTATTTATAGAAAAATTATTTTCAAAGTGGGTTTTTCCCCTATAGTTCATATTTTTTATATAAAGTCAAACTAATGCCATATATTTTTCTGCAATGTGACAGGTCTATGGTCATTGAAAGTTGTTTTTTCGCTCATATAGGATGGTTTTTTGGTCATTTCACATGCATTAAGCATTTATACCTAATCTATCTTAATCCTAGCATTAACACTTTGACCACGGACTATGGCATATTTAACCATTAGTTCCTCATTTATGCCATTGTTCTTCTGTGGATAGGACTTTCCTCCCATGAGTATCCTCATTTAGAACCTACTTATTGTCTTTCAATACTCATGCTGCAGCTGTCATAGGTTCAGGGGAGTCTTCTTAGCTATTTTTCATGCCAAATTGAGCCTCATTTTGTTCTCTTTTTACAAGCTATCCCTTTATAAGACTCCCCACGCTTATGGAGTTTCTTTAGGCCTAGGTCTAACTCCTCAAAATACACTTGAATGCCGAGTAAAATTGTCCATTCAAGCTCATTAAGAATATGTGAATAGGCATCTGCATTGGTGGTAGGTTATCTCTTTCTCGGACCATGTGAAATAATACAAGAAAGTATCACTCTCTTTTCTACGGAATTGAGAAGAGTATTCTCAAGTACAGGTTTATCACTTTTTCGGACCTGAGGGACTAAATTTACGAAAAAGGAACACCCGGTATGAGCTCAGTTTTCTCTTTTTCGTGCTCTGGACCTAAACATGAAAAAATATTTCAAGTGTACTCCATGTCTTTGTCATGCTCGTTAAACACCAAGAACAAAGCATCGAGTTTATTGTTGTAAGCCCCATTTCTCGTACTCAAATGGATCTTTCCGAGTGATCTTGATTTCCTTCACACTCGTAAAACTCAAGCTATATGCTACTCTCGAAGGAGCGTTGGGTAGATGGAAATTTAACCTTTTTCAGACCTACCTGAATAAGTACAAAAAATGTTCACCTTTTCTTCTACGGGAGTTAAGAGAGTTCTTATGTGGTATGTTTTATACTTTTTTGGCCTCAAGAGACTAAATTGGATGAAAAAGGACCCCCTTGGAGTCTTCTTCAAATTTTTCAGACTCTCTAAACATGAAAACACCAAGTGAGCATGTACTAGTTTGGGCTCTCAAAATCCACGAATCAGTGACACTATCAAGCATTATTCCCTCTTCTCTTCAAGCTTGTCAAAAAATGAAGAGAGACTTGAGTTAACTTTCCTGGACTCGTTAAAATTTAATAGGGAAGATAAGGAAGAAGTTTTTGTTAGGGTTAACCTTGACTTGAGATTGAGTCAAAGGTGGTTAGGTCTAGCACATGGTTTTTTGTAGCCCATGGTATTGTCCCATGGTATTGCATGTGTTAACCTTGACTCGGGATTGAGTCAAAGGTGGTTAGGTCTAGCACATGGTTTGGGCACATGGTTTGTTGTATCCCATGGTATTGTCCCATGGTATTGCATGTGATTAATCCTTTATAAGGCTTGAGGAGGCTCCATTGTAAAGTAGGTCTGGAGGTGAGCGGTGACTAGCTCGCTTGGCTCGGATGGCCGATTTTGGCCATGTAATGAAGATCTTCATTGGTGCTGGTTTTCCTCGCATGGGGTTTCCAGGGTATATTGTGTGTCTATCTTGAATGTTGCTTGCAATGTTTATTTTCTCGCATATTGTTATTTAATGATGCCCTCATTTAACCTAACAACTAGTATCAGAGCCATGGTTTGGCTTGGTTATGCTCGTTGGTGTTTCTATGTTGAATCAAATTGTGGGGTGCATGTTCGGTGGTACCCGACACCCTAGCAGTAATTTTTTGGTCCATGTGAAACTTAGCCGTAGGAAAGTTTGGATTTCTCTGGATGCTAAAAGCACAACGTATCCCTCTTATGCGCAAAGAAGGGATGTTGCATCAAGTGTGGAATGAACCACTAGGTAGGTACGAGGGTGGCAGGTGTACTTGTAGCCTAGCTTGATGTGGATCGGAGAGGTTGAGTCTTCGATTGCAGGAGAAATGTGAGATGGTTTAATCTCGGTTTTGGGACCAAGATTGATGAGCCATGTATGTGAAGATAATTCCTAGAGAACTGGCGGTTACAGCAGCCGATGACCCATGTAATCCGGTAGATGGATTTTTCTTTATATGGACATCAATGATAGAGTTTGGATGTAGGTACAAAGGGAGCATGGAAAAAGATGAGCAAGGAAGTGAGTATGGAAAGTGAGAGGATGAAGTAACGGATGGTGATGGTGTAGTCACCATGAAGGTACATGAAAAAAAAAATGTAATGGAGTGGTTTGCATGTAAATGGGCATATGGCTGTAAGACCTAGTAAGGCATGCATACCCCTGGTGACTCATCAGTAAAGTTGGTAAATAGACCTAGGTGATAGGGGGGTGTATGTAAGATTCCTCGGTAAATACTTGAGGGGAGTTGGTGATTACTCCAAGTCAAGTTTAAAGGGGGGATTGTTAGGGTTAACCTTGACTTGAGATCGAGTCAAAGGTGGTTAGGTCTAGCACATGGTTTGTTGTAGCCCATGGTATTGTCCCATGGTATTGCATGTGTTAACCTTGACTTGGGATTGAGTCAAAGGTGGTTAGGTCTAGCACATGGTTTGCGCACATGATTTGTTGTAGCCCATGGTATTGTACCATGGTATTGCATGTGATTAAGCATTTATAAGGCTTGAGGAGGCTCCATTGTAAAGTAGGTCTGGAGGTGAGCGGTGACTAGCTCACTTGGCCCGGATGGCTGGTTTTGGCCATGTAATGAAGATCTTCATTGGTGTTGGTTTTCCCCGCATGGGGTTTTCAGGGTATATTGTGTGTCTATCTTGAATGTTGCTTGCAATGTTTATTTTCTCGCATATTGTTATTTAATGTTGCTCGTTTTAACCTAACAGTTTTCTTTTGGTTCTCAGTCGGTGGCAGCATGTTTTCCTTGAACATAGCACTCTCTGTCTTTTTCGATACTCATGTCTCAGTTTTCACTTTCAGTTCAACTATTACTTCGATTTTCTTACTCCTCCTCTTGTTAGTTATACCTGGGGAATCTAATCATGTCTCCTACATGACAGATAATTCTAGTTGTACTATCTGCAAAGTTAAAAGCTGCCTTGGGTAATCTTTGTGTTGTGCTCACTGTTCAAGGATTTAACCCTCTATCTGATCTATATCCTGATTCCATCATTGTCTTATCTATTATTACTTGCGTTTCCATTCCTTTACCCAGTTCCTAGTCACTCTTGTGATCCATTGGAGGATCTATGGCTTTCCTTCCTCATCATAGTATGGTTCCGCATCAGCAATTCCTAACGACGAAGACGTAGAGTTTTTTTTTACAATTGTACCTTAGGATTCACTTTCATTTTTGGTGAATTCCTTTGCTTCAGTTGTCAATTATCACCTATTGGTTGACAATATATTGAATCCTATCCATGTTCGACGTCAATAACATCTATTCACATGGCTTGGATTGTACTGGTTCTTTCGTATTTTTGACAAAGACCTTAGGTTCATATCTATGGACTAAGTCACGTAAGATTATGTTGTGATTACTTACATAACTTCTATATCTTTGAAGACTTATCATTATTGTATATTGTGGATTCGATCCACCTTTGTAATATATGTGGTTTTATACCCGTACCATATGATGTACTCAAATATTGTAAAGGATCCATTGTTCCAGTATATTGAACATAGCATCCTCATATATGACTTTGTATATGACATTATTATGTATTTGTTTCAGGCACTACCTCTGCTCCATTGGACTTTTGAGTTCTCCAAGATGATGCTTATAATGTATTTCAGCTATCATTTCCCTCTAACCTCACACATTAGGGGGCATCTGTTATCAACCCAAATGGCACTTCTCTGTTTGAGCGCCGAAATTCCTTATGTTGGTACACAAAAGGACATATTAGGATTGAATATTTCCAAAACACTATAGATGGGCATGACTTGGGATGCATTTACCCTTGAACCATATTTCCATATTATTTTTCTAAGTGTTGAGTTGCGTACGCGACTATCTCTATTGCAACTGGCGTACGTACATGACTATTTCCATTGACAACTCACGTACTGTACGTGACTATCTACATTGCAACCTACGTACATCAGCATACATGGGTTTGCTATAAGAAAATCACGTGTCATACACGGGTTACCTATATCAATAGTCATGTACATCTTGATTTGACCTTAAAAATATAAAACACGATTAATGAATATTAGTTGGGCCCTAATCATTAACTATCCTAACTGTTTCAACCTCCATCAACCTTCGAAACCACTATATTTCCCAAAGTATAAATAGAGGCCTTGGGGAGGGTATTAATTAATCAAGATTGGAGAGAAAAGTTGTGTTGGTGGTATATCTTTAGAATTCTTGGAGTAGTAGAACTCAAAGTCCTTTGGTTGTAGAGGAGTCCTTGTCTCAGAAGTTGGGTTGTACTCTTACCTCATTCACTGATTGTTAATAAAGAGAATTCTTCTTCCAACGTTGTGTTGAGTCTCTTTCATGTATCATGGTTAATGAATATTTTTGATTATGTACTGGATATATTGTTTATCTAACCTCTTATATATACATGTATAAGATAGTACTTGGAGAATTTTCTCTTTGCAGGTGAAGGAGGTGCATCCCTAGAAGCTTTGGAGAGAAGAGGAATGTGTTAGCATTGGAATTGAGATAAAGGTTGTGGAAGGCTCGCTCTTAGGTAATAGCAGAACCACTTTCGAAGAGAGAAATGGCCTTCTACTCTTCCAAGAGGGATCTCTCACCAAATATTAACAATTCTAGATATTTATAAGTGAAACTATAAATTGTTTGTAAAATTGGTTGAAACAAGACACAGAACCTTTGGGCGATGGAGTCAAGAAATGTAATAGAAATGAACAAAACTTATGCAAACGATTTCAACACAGAGGCAAGATAGCCATTGAATCACAGTCAAATTATAATTGTCTGGTGGAAAAGAAGAACATGAACAGACCGTCAACATAAAGCATTGGAAAATGAATTATGTATTAACTTTAGAAGAAAACTTTGGTGAATATCTGAAACAATAGATGGAGCATAGCATGTATGAATTCCAAACTATTATACAATTATTTCAGACATGAAAGAAAACATAATGGTAGAGATAAACTGGAAAAACATTCACATGAGAAAGGAAGAAACATACTGTAAAATAAACAACACATGAATCCCTGTGTAAAACGTCGACCTCAGCTCTGCAATTTTATTAAAATACTCTTGAAAGCATAGATAGAAAAATTACATCAGTTTCAACCCTTTCTCCTTCTTCAGGAGGTATATTTATAGAAATTTGGACTTCCATAAACCGACATTCGGGAATCAAAATTTGTTACAACTGAAGGACATATTCTAACAAACTCTTAGGTGGCACATTGGCTACAATTTGCATGAAACAAATAAACAATGAAATGTGGAATGCAGGAAGAAATATACATGAGAGTTTCCTATACTTCCATCTGGAGGGTGATGACTGTACAAAGTTCTGAGAGAGGTTACCGTTGGAACGAGCATGCAATGCAAGGAAAACTTCTCGTGTATTATCATTGCCACTCCTACGGATTCATTTTGAATTTGGTCGACCCATATTGCTAAATGAATCTCCATAAATCAAGAGTAGGTAGGGTTGCGACTGCCATGTCATATGCTTGTGCTTTGAGCTCCATTGTTTTCGAGTATGAAGTCTCAGGGACCTCAGCATATGTGGCTTTAAAATCAAACAACAATTCAAAATCACTAGTAAATTTATCAAAAATGATCTTCCTTGAAAATGATTGTTGAATATCTCCAAACTTGTTGTTATCTAATCGACAGTTCACCAAGCACTCCTGATACTCCTTCTGGGACAATAAAGGACCCTTTTCTTCCCCAAAAAAAGGGATTCCTTTGCTTACCAGTGGTTTGAACAGCTTGATGACCTCTAGGAATTTGTGCTCAATAACTTCTATTTTGGCCCGTACAGTATCCAACCTATGCTTAGCAGCTACTTTTCTAGCTCTAGAGACAACAACAACCCTGTTTTGGATATAATATCAGTTGGCGGAATCGTCCGATAAAGAGCTTAGGAAAGTAATGGAATTTTCCGTTGTCACCAAGGGCCTTTTCTATATTTCTCCTAATACTGTGAGGACTTTTTTCTTGGATTCTACCATAGCGCTTTCCTGGTCTTCAATGAAATCTAGATAAGGCTGGAACTTGTCAGCTTCTATAATTATCTGATCCCAGATCAAATGTATAGCGCCTTGCAAGGCAAGTTTACCGACCACCTGTTGGTTTAACTTAGCATTTTGTTGAATTAGTCCTTGGAATTTCTCTTCTATCTTTTCTCTTCCTTGTTTCTCTTTGACTCTTTCTTTTTCTAGTTCCTTGATCTACTGTTTTAGTTTAATGAGCTCTGTATATTTCAGGCCTATCTGGGACATTGCTCTAGAGAGAGAACCGGTATCTATATCTCCAGCCACACCTGTGGATTGGATTGTACTCTCTGCCCTTCTTCCTTGAAGCTCCTTTTCCTTCATTGCTAATCTGGTTTTTAATTCTGCATCGCTTTTCTTCAAAAGCTGGATGTCTACTTCCCACTGCCTCTCCTTTTCTTTGAGCTTTATTAGTTTGGATTTGCAGTCGGTAAGCTTAGCATTCAAGGTCTCTTTTTATCTTTCAAAGTCAGCCAATTCTTCCGCTTGGGAGAGCTGGGTGGAAGGGATTTTTAGCTTCTTTTTTAGGGTCTGGATCTCCTTCTCCTTATCATCGAGCAATTTCTGAGCCAAAATCCCTTTATGTGTCATTCCTTCTATTTGCATTGCTTCACTCTGTAAATTGTTGATTTGGGATTTGAGTGCTTTGTTCTCCACTCCTACCTTCCTTAAAAGGTTTAAATTTTTTGCTTTACTTTCCTCCATCTTGGACATTTGTATGGTAGCCTTAAGAAATCTGGCATTCAACATATCTCTAGTCTCTTTGTTGAGGTGTATTATGTCAGTAGTGGGAACCTTTGAGAGGTTCACACTGACCTCTGACGCCTTGTTCGCCATTGCCAAGGCTAAGCTAAGGGTGTCAGTGGCATGATCTCTTATAGTTTTAAGCACCACATTAGGGTAAGGAAACCACAATGCCTCGCTATATAGTTTTTCTGTCTCCTTGAAGATTTTATCAGCCCTCTCTCGATAAGATCCTAGCCAGTCCTCTTTGGATGCATGCTTGCTTGGATTTTTCCTATCAAATAAATACTCTTTTATTTGCAATTCAGATGTCTTGGGCTCTTCCTGTTGCTGTTCTTTCGCTAAATTCTTCTTGTTCACCTGTCCCTTTTCCTAGATCCTTTTAACCTGCACCAACTATTGTCCCCATTCTATTTTCTTCCTTTTGGGCATGCTGGCTATGTCCACTTCTTCAATGTCCATGGGATCTGGACACCCTCTTTTTATTGAACTCGTTGAATAGCTGACCAGTGATGAGAATCCTCCAGCTATTGCAACTACTTTAGTCAATTCTCTATGGGGAGAAGCTATCCTCGGTAGCTGTGAGCCAGTGATTTGCTATATGTTGGTATCCATCAGGGCAGGATTAGGGAAATCATCCCAATTTGTTGCTTCTCTGAGTCCAGGTATTTCAGTGTGTTCAAAAGGCCTGCATTTGTGAGATTTCCTTCTTTTGGAAATTATTTGGTGAGGGTCATAATTTACCTCTTGTCCCAGGGAAAACTCCATGCCTTTGAGAAATTTGGTAACAAGGGCCAAAGTGTTAGAATAATAAACCCATAGTTAGCTACCTTAGACATTAATTAATCCATTTTTTGTCTTATTTGCCTAGTTTCCATATTCCACCTTATGCAAGTTGTCCTCCACATCTCCAAAGTGGTCAAACTTGCTAAATTTGAGTCATGGAGCAGTGGGAAACCACTTGGAATCAAATATGATTTATTCCTGGCCTTCCTAGAGCATGTCTACTTTTTCTGCTTTATTGCCTACTTTTGTTGAGTTTTAAGGCAATTGGGAAAGTTTGACTAGGTGAAGTTAACTTGTTTTTTGTCCTCATCATCCTCCACTCTTTTCTCCTAAGAAAAGCATGTATGAGTTGTCCTTCCATCATTTATTAGCTTGCATAATTGATTTTTCCAATTCGTGAGCTCCTAGATAGATTTGGAAACTACTTTATGCACCTATGGGGGATTTGCTTAGATTTAGTAAGCCTGCTTTTGAAAAAATTCGAACGACATCCTTATGCATTCAAATATCTCATGTAATTATTTATTATGGTAGCCTATGACTTCACAGGGTTGGCTATTGTACACTTATTCAATACAGATTAGTGTTCTGCTCCATATTCAATCTCCTTTGTGTGTAATTTGCATGTGTAATTGGCAATTTTTGTGAGTGTAATTGTTATAACACCTAGGTTCAATTTCCACATGGTATCAGAGCCTTTGTAGATTGATTTCTCTCCTTCCAATTTGTTATTACAGGTTTGACATCATTGACTGGGAGCATTCTGCTGACTGAAGGGACAATTTCTGAGCTATGGATCAATCTCAGAAGATCATCTTGACTCCATTTTGTGGAAATTGAACCCAGGTGTTAGAACAATTACACTCACAACAATTGCCAATTACACATGCAAATTAATCACAAAAGGAGACTGAATATGGAGCAGAACACTAATCTGTATTGAATAAGTGTACAATAGCCAACCCTGTGAAGTCATAGGCTACCACAATAAATAATTACATGAGAGATTCGAATGCGTGAATATGCCATTCGAATTTATTCAAAAGCAGGCTTACTAAATCTAAGCAAATCCCCCATAGGTGCATAAAGCACATTCCAAATCTGTCTAGGAGCTCACGAATTGGCAAAATCAATTAGGAAAGCTAATAGATGGTGGAAGGACAACTCATACATGCTTTTCATAGGAGAAAAGAGTGGAGGATGTTGAGGACAAAAAACAAGTTAACTTCACCAAGTCAAACTTTCCCAATTGCCTTAAAACTCAGAAAAAGTAGGCAATAAAGCAGAAAAAGCAGACATGCGCTAGGGAGGCTAGGAATAAAGTAGATTTGATTCCAAGAGGTTTCCCAAGCGCTCCATGACTCAAATTTAGCAAGTTTGACCACTTTGGATGTGTGGAAAACAACTTGCATAAGGTGGAATATGGAAACTAGGCAAATAAGACAAAAATTGGATTAATTAATGTCTAAGGTAGCTAACTATGGGTTGATTATTCTAACACCCCCCCTAAGCCTGACTTATGAGTAAAATATCAGAAAATTATAGGGCCTAGCAACAAGGTTTAGTCACCCTTTACATACTGCATGACCATTTAACCAAGGAAAGATGCAAAAACCCAGTGGGAAAAATCCTCCCTTAAACATGGACTGTAAAACAAAATTTGGAAATCTTGTCATCACTCATGCTTCACAACATGATCAACAATCCCCAGTAGTGATTTGAGATTTCTGAATGTCTTCTCACAAAAAAATTTGGTGAAGATATCTGCTACTTGTTCTGAAGATGAACAGAAGAGTAGGTGAATGGTGCCATCATGCACAAGCTGTCTGATGTAGTGCATATGGATCTCAATGTGTTTGGTTCTCTGCTTCTGAACTGGATCATTGCAGATTCGAATGGTACTCTGATTATCATAGTAGATAGTAGTTGATTATTCTGATTCGAAGCCACACTCTCCAAGTAACCCCTGCAACCATAAACATTGAGTTGCTGCATTTACAACTCCTTTGTACTCTGCTTCTGTAGATGAGAGTGCAATGGCACTCTGTTTCTTGCTTGACCCGCTGATTGGCCCTTCTGCAAGCATGAAAACATATCCTTATGTTGACTTTCGATCTATGTTGTCACCTTCCCAATCACTGTCAGTAAACCCAATCAAGTCAAGATCAGATTTAGCTTTATAGAAGATCCCATGTGTCCTTGTTCCCTGAACAAAGTTAAGGATCCTTTTGGCTTCTCTCAAATGGATCTCATGAGGCTGATCCATGTATCTTGAAGCCACACTTATTGCATAAGAAATATCAGGTCTAGTATGTGTAAGATACAACAAACATCCAATCAATTTCCTATACAGTGTATTGTTTACCATAGGTGAAGAATCAGCTTCTTCAAGCTTCACTCCTGAAAGGAAAGGAGTCTTGCTTGGCTTGCAATCCTTCATCTTGAATTTGTTCAGAAAATCCAAGGCATACTTGGACTGATGTAATTTGATTCCTTCTTTGGTTTGAGCAATCTTGAGCCCCAAGAATTGGCTCAATAAGCCCAAATCTGTCATTGAGAAGGCATGGTTCATTGCATCCTTCAAGGAGGAAATCTCATCCTTTGAGCTTCCTGTAATGAGAAGGCAATCAACATATAAAACAATGATCATTAATGAACCATGAATCAGCTTCAAATATACATTTGGATCTGATTTGCATCGAACAAAATTCAGTGATAGCAGAAAGCTATCAATCTTGGCATACCAAGCCCTGGGGGCTTGCTTAAGCCCATACAATGACTTATTTAGCCTGCACACAAGAGATGGGTTAGTAGCAAATCCTTGAGGCTGCTGCATGTATATCTCTTCAGTGAGATCTCCATTCAAGAAAGCACACTTCACATCCATGTGATGTACTTCCCATTGCTTTGAAGATGCAATGGCTGAGGCTAGCCTAATGGAGTCCATCTTTTCCACTGGTGCAAAGGTCTCATTGTAGTCTATGCCATGAACCTGTGAGTAGACCTTGGCTACCAATCTGGCCTGGTACTTTAGAGGTGAACCATCAGCAGCAAATTTGGTTTTGTACACCCACTTACACTGAACTAGCTTCCTCCCCGGGGGAAGATCAACCAGCTCCCAAGTGTTGCTCTTCTGGAGTGAGCTGAACTCTTCCTTCATGGCTGCTTGCCATCTTGGATCATTTGCTGCATCTTCATATGTCTGTGGATTTGATTCAATCATCAGATAACATTTCTCTACAAACATAGGATCTTTCATGCATAGAACACTCTCAAACTGAGATCTAGTCCTCCTAGGATCATTAGGATTTACAACTAGTTCTCCAGCTGCATGAATGGTCTTGGCTTCCCATTTTGGTCTTGTAGGACTGTTAGGATCTGCAATCAAATCATGATTATCAGACATATAAGAATCAGCATGTTCAACTATATCTTCACTTACATTCATAGGTTCTGGCGGTGAAGAGGATTCTCCAACTTCCACTGTTGCTAGGGGCTCTTCTTGAAACTAAACACACCTTTCAATGAAGGCTTTGTTTTTGCTAAAATTGATCAGATTTTACCCTTTTGAATATTCAGAGTACCCAACAAATAGACACTCTTGGCTTTGGGGCTGCAAAGCCTTCCTCTTTTCTGTTGGAATTCTAGCCCAAGCTCTTGAGCCAAAAATCCTGAAATGGGTCACATCTAGCTTGTGCCCACTCCATGCTTCAAAAGGAGTCATACCTTCAAGTTGTTTATGAGGAACCCTATTCTAGATATAGGCTGCACATTTTATAGCTTCGACCCAGTACTTTGGTGGAAAATTCTTAGCCTCCATCATGTAGGTTGCCATCTCTTTCAGTGATCTGTTCTTCCTCTCAGCAACACCATTTTGCTGTGGTGTGTAAGGGATAGAATGCTGCATCTGAATACCTACATCTACAAAATATTGAATAAACTTAGACTTGACATACTCACCACCATTTTCAGATCTGAGGACCTTAAGTGTCCTCCCAGACTGGTTTTCAACCAAATCCTTAAAGACTTTGAAGAGGCCAAAAACTTCAAACTTGTGTTTCAGGAAGTGAACCCAGCAATACCTGGAAAAGTCATCTATGAATGTCAATGCATATTTGGCTTGACTCATTGACATATGAGGAAATGGGCCAGCAACATCACCGTGGATCAACTCAAGAGGTGCAGGGGTTCTCTCATGACTAGCTCTCTCAAATTTATGCTCTGGGTGTTTTCCTAGGATGCAACCTTGACAGACACTTTTGGAAAACTTAATCTTTGGTAACCCTATGACCATTTCTTTTTCACTAAGATCAGAAAGATACTTGTAATTTAGGTGGCCAAATATTTCATGCCAAATCTTGCTTTCCTCATTAGCATGAATCAGAAGAGTAGAGGGGTTTGAGTAGGGTAGGAAGTGTGAGAACATGTATACCTTCGAAGTGTGATTTGTAACTCCTTTTGCAATGACTTTACCACTTGAGATCTCTATGATCTCAACTTCATCAGGGGAGAATATGACCTTCTTTGGAGACCCTGTGTGGGTCATCTAATACACTGATAAGAGGTTAGAGGCAAGCCCTGGAACATACAACACATTGCTGAACTTACCATGGTCAAGATCAATCCTCCCTTTTCCCAAACTTTCAATGAGAGAGTCATCTCCCAGTACTATTGGTGGACCTTTCGACATGTCAAGTGAGGTGAATGCCTCCTTGGTCAAAACCATATGTCTTGAAGCTCCAGAATCAATGATGAAACTAGGTGAGCTTGATGTTCCAGCAACCAATGCATGAACTCTCTCTCTGTCTTCTGAATTTGATCCTCCTTCCCTCTTATTTGAGCTTTCTAGAAGGGAGATGCCATTCTTCTCCAGAAGTTGGGTCAGCATGTCAATTTTCTTCTTCATGTAGGAGCTTTCAGAATGATTTCCCTTACTGCAGTATGCACACTTGCTCATTTCTCCTTTGTTCTTCTTCTTCTGGGGGTTCTTCTTGGAACCTTGAGGCTCCTATGGATATTTGTTCTTGTCTCTCTTTTGCTCAGGTGGATTTTTAGCTTTCTTATTTCTTTTTGAATCCACCCTCGAATATCCAGCAACCAGAGCTTGGTCTTTGGATGGTTTGATGGTGCCCATCATTACCAATTTATCTTGTTCTTGTGTGAGAGATTCCATGAAATATGCAAGGCTAGGCATTTTCCAGGCTCGAACTGTCAACTTTGTGGCATAGAAGGTTGAAAAAAAAACTTAATAGTCAGGGCCAAGGTTCGAGAGTATGGCCAAGACCAGTTGATCATCCTTCTTTTCGATCCCACATTGTTTTAGCTACAAAACAAGTGCTTTGAACTTGGAAAAATAGAGTTGCAGGGATTCAAAGCTATTGGGACTCAGGGAGATCAATTCATTTTCAATTTGATGTCCCCTCATCTCATCTTTCTTTCCAAAAATATCAACAAGCTTCTCCCATACTTCATTCGGTGAGGTCAATCCATCAAGATGGAAAAGGAGGTCTCTGGATATACTCAGACACAGGAGACCATAGGCCTCTTCCCTCCTGTTGTGCCATTTAATCTTCTCTACAGCTGCGTTGGGCTCTGCTTCTATTGACATAGTCACTTTGTAGAGGCCTTTCGCTCTCAACAGTATCTCCATCTATGATTTCCATTCAAAGAAGTTAAATGGAGTCAAGATGATCTTCTGAGATTGATCCATAGCTCAAACATTGTCTCGTCAGTCAGCAGAATGATGCCAGTCAATAATGTCGAACCTGCAATACAAATTGGAAGGAGAGAAATTGATCTACAAAGGATCTGATACCATGTGGAAATTGAACCCAGGTGTTAGAACAATTGCCAATTACACATGCAAATTACTCACAAAAGGAGACTGAATATGGAGCAGAACACTAATCTGTATTAAATAAGTGTACAATAGCCAAACCTGTGAATTCATAGGCTGACATAATAAATAATTACATGATATATTTGAATGCATGAATATTCCATTCGAATTTAGTCAAAAGCAGGCTTACTAAATCTAAGCAAATCCCCCATAGGTGCATAAAGCACATTCTAAATTTGTCTAGGAGCTCATGAATTGGAAAAATCAATTAGAAAAGCTAATAGATGGTGGAAGGACAACTCATACATGCTTTTCATAGGAGAAAAGAGTGGAGGATGTTGAGGACAAAAAACAAGTTAACTTCACCTAGTCAAACTTTCCCAATTGCCTTAAAACTCAGAAAAAGCAGGCAATAAAGCAGAAAAAGCAGACATGCACTAGGGAGGCTAGGAATAAAGTAGATTTGATTCCAAGAGGTTTCCCAAGCGCTCCATGACTCAAATTTGGCAAGTTTGACCACTTTGGATGTGTGGAGGACAACTTGCATAAGGTGGAATATGGAAACTAGGCAAATAAGACAAAAATTGGATTAATTAATGTCTAAGGTAGCTAACTATGGGTTGATTATTCTAACACATTTAACTTCTTTGAATGGAAAGCAGAGATGGAGATACTGTTAAGAGCGAAAGGCCTCTACAGAGTGACTATGGCAACAGAAGTAGAGCCCAATGTAGCCGCAGAGAAAATTAAATGGCACAACAGGAGGGATGAGGCCTATGGTCTCCTGTGTCTGAGCATATCCAGAGACCTCCTTTTCCATCTTGATGGATTAACATCACCAAATGAAGTATGGGAGAAGCTTGTTGAGATTTTTGGTATGACAGATGAGATGAGGGGACATCAAATCGAAAATGAATTGATCTCCCTGAGTCCCAATAGCTTTGAATCCCTGCAACTCTATTTTTCCAAGTTCAAAGCCCTTGTTTTGCAGCTAAAACAGTGTACGATCGAAAATAAGGATGAGCGACTGGTTTTGTCCATACTCTCAAAGCTTGGCCTTGACTATTCAGTGTTTGTCTCAACCTTCCATGCCACAAAGTTGACAGCTCGAGCCTGGAAAATGCCTATCCTTGCATATTTAATGGAATCTCTCACACAAGAACAAGATAAATTGGTGATGATGGGCACCATAAAACCTTCCAAAGACCAAGCTCTAGTTGCTAGAGATTCAAGGGTGGATTCAAAAGGTAAGAATAAAGCTAAGAAGCCACCTGAGCAAAAGAGAGACAAGAACAAGTCTCCAGAGGAGAATCAAGGTTCTAAGAAGAACCCCCAGAAGAAGAAGAACAAAGGAGAAATGAGCAAGTGCGCATACTGCAGTAAGGGAAATCATCCTGAAAGCTCCTGCATGAAGAAGCAAATTGACATGCTGACCCAACTCCTGGAGAAGAATGGCATCTCCCTTCCTGATAGCTCAAAGAAGAGGGAAGGAGGATCAAATTCAGAAGACAGAGTGAGAGTTCATGCATTGGTTGCTGGAACAACAAGCTCACCTAGTTTCATCATTGATTCTGGAGCTTTAAGACATATGGTTTCGACCAAGGAGGCATTCACCTCACTTGACATGTCGAAAGGTCCACCAATAGTACTGGGATATGACTCTCTCACTGAGAGTTTGGGAAAAGGGAGGATTGATCTTGACCATGGTAAGTTCAGCAATGTATTGTATGTTCCAGGTCTTGCCTCTAACCTCTTATCAATGTATCAGATGACCCACACAGGGTCTCCAAAGAAGGTCATATTCTCCCCTGATGAAGTTGGGATCATAGAGATCTCAAGTGGTAAATTCATTGCAAAAGGAGTTGCAAATCACACTTCGAAGGTATACATGTTCTCACACTTCCTACCCTACTCAAACCCCTCTGCTCTTCTGATTCATGCTAATGAGGAAAGAAAGCTTTGGCATGAAGGATTTCGCCATCTTAACTATAAGTATCTTTCTGATCTTAGTAAAAAATAAATGGTCATAGGGTTGCCAAATATTAAGTTTTCCAAAGGAGTCTGTCAAGGTTGCATCTTAGGAAAACACCCAAAGCATAAATTTGAGAAAGCTAGTCATGAGAGAACCTCTGCACCTCTTGAGTTGATCCACAGTGATGTTTCTGGCCCATTTCCTCATATGTCAATGAGTCAGTCCAAATATGCATTGACATTCATAGATTACTTTTCCAGGTACTACTGGGTTTACTTCCTGAAATACAAGTCTGAAGTTTTTGGCCTCTTCAAAGTATTTAAGGATTTGGTTGAAAACTAGTATCGGAGGAAACTCAAGGTCCTCAGATATGACAATGGTGGTGAGTATGCCAAGTCTGAGTTCATTCAATATTGTGCAGATGCATGTATTCAGATGCAGCATTCTATCCCTTACACACCACAGCAAAATGGTGTTGCTGAGAGGAAGAACAGATCACTGAAAGAGATGGAAACCTGCATGATGGAGGCTAAGACTTTGCCACCAAATTTTTGGGCTGAAGCTATAAAATGTGCAGCCTATATCTAGTATAGGGTGCCTCATAAAAAAATTGATGGTATGACTCCTTTTGAAGCATGGAGTGGGCACAAGCCAGATGTGACCCATTTCAGGATTTTTGGCTCAAGGGCTTGGGCTAGAATTCCAACAGAAAAGAGGAAAGCTTTGCAGCCCCAAAGCCAAGAGTGTCTATTTGTTGGGTACTCTAAAGATTAAAAAGGGTACAAGCTGATCAATTTGAGCACAAACAAATCCTTCATTGAAAGGTGTGTTCAGTTCCAAGAAGAGCCTTTAGCAGTAGTGGAAGTTGGAGAATCCTCTTCACCACCAAAACCATTGAATGTAAGTGAAGAGATAGTTGAACTTGCTGATTCTGATATGTTTGATAATGATGATTCAATTGCATATCCTAATAGTCCTACAAGACCAAAATGGGCAGCAAAGACCATTCATGCAACTGGAGAACTAGCTAGAAATCCTAATGATCCTAGGAGGACTAGATCTCAGTTTAAGAGTGCTATGTGTATGAAAGATCCCTTGTTTGCAGAGAAATGCTATCTGATGGTTGAATAATACCCACAAAAATATGAATATGCAGCACATGATCTAAGATGGCAAACAGCCATGAAAGAAGAGTTCAGCTCACTCCAGAAGGACAACACTTGGGAGCTGGTTGATCTTCCCCCAGGGAGGAAGCTAGTTCAGTGTAAGTGGGTTTACAAAACCAAATTTACTGCCGATGGTTCACCTTTGAAATATAAGGCAATATTGGTAGCCAAGGGATACTCATAGGTACATGGCATAGACTACAATGAGACCTTTGCACCAGTGGCAAAGATGGACTCCATCAGGCTAGCCTTAGCCATTGCAGCTTCGAAGCAGTGGGAGGTACATCACATGGATGTGAAGTGTGATTTCCTGAATGGAGATCTTACTAAAGATATTTACATGCAGCAGCCTCAAGGATTTTCTACTAATCCATATCTTATGTGCAGGCTAAAGAAATCATTGTATGGGCTTAAGCAAGCCCCCAGGGCTTGGTATGCCAAGATTGATAGCTTTCTACTATCATTGAATTTTGTTCGATGCAAGTCAGATCCTAATGTATATTTGAAGCTGATTCATGGTTATTTAATGATTATTGTCCTGTAAGTTGATGACCTTCTCATTACAGGAAGCTCAAAGGATGAAATTGCCTCCTTGAAGGATGCAATGAACCATGCATTTTCAATGACAGACTTGGGGTTATTGAGCCATTTCTTGGGTCTTGAGATTGCTCAAACAAAAAATGGAATAAAATTACATCAGTCCAAGTATGCCTTGGATTTTATGAAAAAATTCAACATGAAGGATTGCAAGCCAAGCAAGACTCCCTTCCTTTCAGGGGTTAAGCTTGAAGAAGTAGATTCTTCACCTATGGTAAACAATACACTGTATAGGCAATTGATTGGGTGTTTGATGTACCTTACACATAATCGACCTGATATTTATTATGCAGTAAGTGTGGCTTCAATATACATGGATCAGCCTCATGAGATCCATTAGAGAGCAGCCAAAAGGATCCTTAACTTTGTTCAGGGAACAAGGACTCATGGGATCTTCTACAAAGCTAAATCTAATCTTGATTTGATTGGGTTTACTGACAGTGATTGGGCAAGTGACAACACAGATCGAAAGTCAACATCAGGATATGTGTTCATGCTTGTTGAAGGACCAATCAGCTGGTCAAGCAAGAAACAAAGTGCCATTGCACTCTCATCTACAGAAGCATAGTACAGAGGATTTGTAAATGTAGCAACTCAATGTTTATGGTTGCAGGGGTTACTTGGTGAGTGTGGCTTCGAATCAGAATACCCAACTACTATACATTGTGATAATCAAAGTACCATTCAAATATGCAATGATCCAGTTCAGAGACAGAGAACCAAACACATTGCAATCCATATGCACTACATCAGACAGCTTGTGCATGATGGTACCATTCACCTACTCTTCTGTTCATCTTCAGAACAAGTAGCAGATATATTCACCAAAGTTTTTTGTGAGAAGACATTCAGCAATCTCAAATCACTGCTAGGGATTGCTGATCATGCTGTGAAGCATGAGTGATGACAAGATTTTGAAATTTTGTTTACTGTCCATGTTTAAGGGAGGATTTTTCCCACTAGGTTTTTGCCTCTTTCCTTGGTTAAATGGACATGCAGTATGTAAAGGGTGACTAAGCCTTGTTTCTAGGCCCTATAATTTTTCTGATATTTTTACTCATAAGTTAGGCTTAAAGGGGGCTGTTAGAATAATCAGCCCATAGTTAGCTACCTTAGACATTAATGAATCCAATTTTTGTATTATTTTCCTAGTTTCCATATTCCACCTTATGCAAGTTGTCCTCCACATCTCCAAAGTGGTAAAAATTTCTAAATTTGAGTCATGGAGAACTTGGGAAACCACTTGGAATCAAATATACTTTATTCCTGGACTTCCTGGTGCATGTTTTCTTTTTCTGCTTTATTGCCTGCTTTTGCTGAGTTTTAAGGCAATTGGGAAAGTTTGACTAGGTGAAGTTAACTTGTTTTTTGTCCTCATCATCCTCCACTCTTTTCTCCTAAGAAAAGCATGTATGAGCTGTCCTTCCATCATCTATTAGCTTTCCTAATTGATTTTTCCAATTCGTGAGCTCCTAGATAGATTTGGAAACTGCTTTATGCACCTATGGGAGATTTGCTTAGATTTAGTAAGCCTGCTTTTGACCAAATTCGAATGAAATCCTTATGCATTCAAATATCTCATGTAATTATTTATTGTGGTAGCCTATGACTTCATAGGGTTGTCGATTGTACACTTATTCAATATAGATTAGTGTTCTGCTCCATATTCAGTCTCCTTTGTGTGTAATTTGCATGTGTAATTGGCAATTTTTGTGAGTGTAATTGTTCTAACACCTGAGTTCAATTTCCACACAAAGCATCTCTAATCCTAACTATGTATGGTATCACCTCCCATGGGAAAATCAAATTCAATATTTTCTTAAAGTTCAAGAAGTGCTCTTCTTCAACAATGAGTCTTTGCCAGATCAATTCTAGGGAGAAAACCCTGGCAGTTAGAAAAGATGGTAGAATGTAGGGTGGATGTATGAAGTCGTACAATCTTATGGTTGTTCTGAATTCTGTGAGGAACCAGTCCCCTATATTCTTGCTATTTGACAACTACAACATTTTCCTCATCTCAGGAAACACCCTAGGTAACCTTTCTTGAAAGAAGAGGTCATATTTTTCAGCCATCAATTGGTTCATGAATTTATAGTAATCTGTGGCCATATCAGCAGTGATTTACAGTTTTGGTACTTGTAGATCTTCCTCATTATAAGCTATAAACATCCTTAGCAAAAAGGACTAGAATATGAACATTCTAGGGCCGTGGAAATTCACTAACTAAGAATGGATGTTCTCGGCTGGAACTCATCAAACTTAAGGAAGTAAGATTGACAGGATTGTCCAGGAAATTCAGGTTCGGCCGGACAAGTACTCAAGATGAACAAAAGACTCAACACTGACTCTGTGACATAAGCGTCGGTATCTAGACCTAGAAATTGACTGGCCATGGATATACACCACTAAGTTTCTTCACTGAATTGGTTGAGGTCAATAGGGTAAGACAGGTTGATTGGTTCGCTATTGGGTTTAGAATAGGTTTTCAGGAAGGTTTCTTTACTTTCATATGTAGACTCTCTAAAACAACGTATAATATTTTCTTCCTGGTAGTCTTGGGATATATGGACGAATTCGTCTGGGATATGCAAGGTTTTGCGGATGACGGAATTTTGTACTGAGCAAAGGATTTTAGACTTTGATTTATTCATAATGACACCTTTGATGACAGAGAAATTGTATGCACACCATTCGATAAACTCAAGGCAATGGGGGTTGGCCAACAGAAAAGAAATGGAAGAAATATTTAAAAACACTGCAGGTATCTCCACCTCGGTCCTTAAGAATTTCCAATTTGCCTCTGGAGGTTTCAATGGCTTCTCCCACCAGGATGGTATAAAAAATCTCAGCATTCTCATCTACCAGACTTTCTTCTGCCCTTCAACCTATGGCCTCAAGTTCTACATCATCTCTCACCCCTATCACTTATGCTGCTCCTATTACGTCCATTTTTAAATAGCACTAAGAGGGTATCAGGGGCCTACCTTGTTCTGTAGCACAGTCTCCTGGTTGGTCTATGCTGACACTCTGTATGTGGTCAGATAATCGGTGGTTTCGAGGTTTCAGAAAAGACAAACCTTTGCAACTTTACATGGACCCCTTTATAGCTTTTCACATAGCATAACCTTCTCTCCCTTCCTAGGCGGCTTGCACCATAGATATTACTCTTTGCAATCTGAACCGTAGGTATGTGAGGCTCTTTATGCTACATGTTTCCCTACTTCACGTGTGTACAGCCCAACCGTTGATCAAGATCGACTTTCTTCACAACCGTTGATATGGGTGGACCCTACCATTCTTCATGAAGTGAGGTTCTGGTTCCCTCCGTGCTAATCAAGATTGCAAAATGAACTATGAATTATGATCTCCCTCTATTCTCATAGTGACCGTCGATCTGAGCGGCCCATACCACTTTTCACAATCCGAAATTGTTGCTGCATCCTCGAAAATCTAGGATGCAAAATCAATTTCAACTGTGGATCTTCTTGGATCCCATTCTTGATCATTAGATTCCTTCGTCCCTTAACCTATTTCACAATATGGAAAAGTGGCTTTGGCCGGGCATGTTTGTCGTGCGAAATGTTTTAACACTGTTGATATGCCATCTGATCAATCTTAGCCTTCGATCATGATTCCCACTTAATGCCTTCAGCACGCCCAACGTTCTCTTCTTTACCCTGCATCTCTGATCCACAAACTGTTTTGCTGCTTTCAACATTCACCACCGAGGCTTACTCCAATGGCTGAATGTTATCTTGTGTGTGCCATCAGCCCCTTCTGTGAACACTAAGCTACCTTCCAAACACCTCTTGACAAGAATGAAATTCCCATGTATCTCTTATGACCAAAACTTAATAGAGTGTTAACAACCGGCTCCACGAGGGATGCTATCCCCCGAGTGAGGTAGCAAAGATCCTGTAGAATAGTCGCCTACTCCATTGACAACCTCCTTTTATTTCACTTCCTGAAAGAAAACATACTTTACAAGAATGGTTACCTCTTCTGATCTTAGGGCCTTCTCCATGGGCTTCAAATATCCCGATTCACCATTTGTACTGATTAAAACATAAAACATATTTACACTATGAGACACAGACCTTATTCCCTTTATTCTAGGTAATGTTTCAGAAACCTCCCATTCACCATGCCTCTGTACTGTGACCAATCTGGATACTGTAAAATGAAGGAATTGTCTCCTCTGTGTGCCGCAATAAGGTATGGGCCTACCCATAAGTGGTTTAATTTTCCATGTTTCCCTTTTTCTTTGTGCGGGGCATCCCAGTTTAGCACCAAGTCATCAACCTAGAAAACGTCTTCCTTTATTCTTCTATTGAAGATATTCTTCATCTTCTCTTGGTTATCTGGACTTTATCATAAGCCTTGTCCCTAATTTCATTAAGCTCAATAATCTGGTTGATGCTTCTTTGAATGGGATTAGGCTCATCCAACGGGTCCCGCAATAACTTCATGACTGGAACGCCCAGAGAGGTAGGAAAAATGACCTCAACTCCATATACCAACTGAAACGATGACATACAAATGACCCTTTTGGTGCTGATTCTGTCGGCCCACAAGGCATATTTCAATTTCGTGTGCCAAGCTTTCTTGTTATCCTCCAACATCTTCTTAATAATCCTCACAAGGATTTTGTTAGAGGATTCTTCCAGTCCATTCCCCTGTGGGTAATAAGCTGTAGAGTGATTTAAGATTATATGATATTTATGGAAAAAATTGATCATTTTCCTGGATTTAAATGCAGATGCGTTGTTTATCACAATCCTCTTCAGGAAGCTGGACGTTGCCAAAATATTATTTTCTAAGAAATCCATTATCACTTCTTCTATAGCCCTCCTGATCGTATGGCCTCGATCCACTTTGTGAAGTAATCAATGGAAATTATAATCCACTTATGTTTCTTGGAGGAGTTTGGATTTATCTCTCCAATGAAATCTAACCCCCATTGCTGGAAAGGAGCTTCCACAAATATAGGGTTGAGGGGGAGAGATAGCACTTTCCTTTTCCCTTCAAAAATCTGACACTTGTGGCAGTCGTTTCCTTATAGACATATAAGAACAACGAAGGCCATAAAATCCTACCCTTAGAATTTTGTTTGTGGTAACTTTCCAGGAATGATGTCCTCCACAATCCCCTTCATGAAACTCCTTTGCCATATGTTGAGCTTCGTTTTCCAGAAGACAATTCAGCAGTATCCCCTTGGGGTCTTTCCAATAAAGATATTGTTCTATGATGCAAAATTTTGCAGCTTTCATTTTCACGGATCTAGCCCGGGTTTTGCTTAGCCCAGCAAGAGGTTCTAAATTCTGCAATACAAAAATAATGTTAGCATACCAAGGATATGCAGAGAAATCAGGCTTCACTTGCACCTCTACCTCTACCCGATTAGACTGACAAGCGAGAAAATTCAGCTGCAGAGAGTCACAATGGGAGTCCATCATCATCTTCGATAACCCTTGTCCTTTGATCAATTTTGTGGGCTTTATTTCTATGTCGTATGCTAGGAGCACTGCAACCCATTTAGATCTCTTTCCCTCCGGATCCAGCTGTGTAAGTATGCTTTTCACTATGCTGCTGGGTACATAGGTGATTATGTGGGAATGGAGAAGGTAGATTCTAAAATATTTCAAGGCTTTAACCAAAGCATAGGCTTGTTTTTCCATTATACTATATCTTAATTCTCCATCCCTCAATATTTTACTGAAGAATGCTATAGGTTGTTCTTCACCCCGATCATTTTTCTGCAACAACACTGCCGCTACAGTGTGTTCTGAAGAATATGAGAACACTTTCTCAAAATATGGGCTGATCAGTACAAGAGCCTCTGAAATGGCCTATTTTATATTTTTGAAAGCTTTCTTGGCTCCTACTGTCCATTTGATTTCATGATCTTTCCTTAGCATGTAAGTAATGTCGATCAAGATTTTGGCGAAGCTAGGGATGAATCTCCTCAAGAAGTTGACTTGACGGATGAAATACTGTATTTATTTCTTGCTCCTTGGTTTTTCTACTCTCAAGATGCCTTTTTCCCTGTCAGGATCGATCACGATCCCTTCCTTCGAAATGATGTGCCCTAGCAACTTTTCTTCTTCTAGAGCAAAGTTCCACTTTCTATGGTTTAATGAGATGCCATACTTCCTGCATTTAATGAAAACTCTTTCCAAATGCCTGATATGATATTTATCCCACCTGGAGTATATAGTAATGTCTTCCATGTATACCACCACAAATGTTTCTCTCTCATCTTCAAAAGCAATACCCATGGCACGTTGGAAAGTTTCCCCAGCATTCATTAACCCGAACGACATATTTGCGTACATGAATGTACCCCAAGGTGTGGTGAAAGCAGTTTTTTCTTGGTCTTTAGGTAACACCTTCACCTGATTGTAACCGGAAAAACCATCCATAGTGGATATCCTTTCTGAGCCTACCACCCTCTACATGATTTGGTCCATCTTTGGCAATGGGTAGTTGTCTTTCAAAGAAACTTTATTTAAGTTTCTAAAATATATGCATAGCCTTATCTCCCCATTCTTTTTCTGAACAGGAACCAAATTGGCTACTCATTTTGAAAACCTCAGAGTCACTATTATCTTTGCATCAAAAAACCTTTTTACTTCTTTTTCAATAATGGGTACTAGCTTCGGATTGATCCTCCTGAGTTTTTTCCTGAATGGTTTTTCTCTGGGTTTAATCGGAATAGTATGCTGTATGATGGAAGTGTCATACTCTTTGAGATCTTCATAACTCCACGCAAACACATCAGTGTATTTATTCATCAAATTCAAATACCCTTATTTTTCTTTAGTGGGTAATTTATTGGACAATTTTATAATTTTTAGGTCACTTTTAGTGCCAATATTTATATCTTCGATGGCATCCGTGGCAGGTTTGACCTTCGGATCTCTGGCTACATCATTCTCGTCAAAAAGAGACTCTAAAGGGATCAAACCTCTAGGAATATGATTTCTTTTCAACTGGACTATATACCTGCCTCCCAAAGAGTCCTTTAGTTTTCTTGTCCCGACGGCTTCTTCCCCTTCCTCTTCAACGTCTAGGAAGTTTTCGAGGTCAGTTCCACCTTCATCTATGTGGGATAAACTCACCAGACAACTCCAGAAATATTTTGATCTGCATATCATCTTCGAAGACTTGCCAATATCTAGTGTTGTATGGTATGGAAGGTAAATTTACAATATCTACTTTATATTTCCTTTTTCCTGCCGTAGGGGCTTCGAATTTTCCTACTGCAGTCTCTAGAGAGTCCGCCACCATATTCTCATATCTGGGGATCACTTGGACTGTATGTTCCATGAAGAAATTTATGAACATATCCCACACCTCATTCCGGTAAGCTCTCATTCTTGGATGTTTAGTTTGATAGCTGTCATTCACCTAATTTACTACAAGCTCTGAATCCCCAAAAATTTGGACCCTTTTCACTCCTAAATCCTTTAGTGCATGCAGACCCAGCAACAAGGCCTCATATTCTGATACATTGTTAGAGCATTCAAAAACCAACTTATAAGAGTAATATTTGGTATCCTTAATGGGGGACATTATATACACACCTATGCCAGCACTCGCTTTAGCCACCGAGCTGTCGAAATACATCTTCCATAGTCCTTCATCCTTTTGCTTTCTTTCCAACGCTTCCGGCTCGCTGGTCTCTTCTTTATCCTTTTAACCCTTCTGTGGCACAACAATTTTTTAGTTGCAAGGAGAAATATCATTGAAGAAAATAGACGACCCCAAGTCTGTGTCGACGGCTTAAACATGATGGATGTCGGGTTGAGCCTAACTGCTCACGACGTAAGGCAATCTCTTCTCACTATATAACCTTTTGTTTTCATTCTAAATAGGAATTGTCGCATAGGTCATTTCCATTTGCAAGCAGCCTTTTAGCTTCGAAGTCCAAGACCTTGACAGCAAAATACCAAACTTTGGAGGAATGTCGGCCACCACGACATCCATGACTACAATTTTAGACGGCAACTTATTTAAAGATACCACCATGTCTTTGATCAATCCCAAACATTTTACCCTCTTAGAATCAAAGGAATACAAGTCTTTATAAGGCCTTGTAATCTCCAATCCTAGGATTTCCACTACTCCCTTTGGAATCGGATTGTGTGAGGCTCCTGAATCCAACATAGCATTTTGTAACACCATATCATGTACATTCAAGCTCATGTAAAAGGGGGGCACCTCCTCATCTTCATTGTCCATGCTGTCAATCTTATATCCCAGAATAATAGTAGGGTTGTCTTCAGTCAGTTCTAAGATATCCGAGTGATCTTCTCCTTGATTTGCAATCATCTTTGTTATAGTTTCCCTATATTCCTGATTCCTCAATAATTCATTGAAAGGAATCGAGACCTTCAGCTTAGCTAGCTCACTTTGGAGGTTAAACATGGGAGGGGTTTTTCCCAGTTCAACAGGTTCCATTGGCTCCAACTCCCTCACATTACCATTCTCTTTTTCCATCTCTCTAGGTGCTATCGGCTCCTTTTGTTTTTCATTTCCTTTCCCTAGGCCGGTCTGACTACTAGAAGGTTGGTTTGGGTTTAACCCTCCCTTATGTATAGAAATGTCCCTATTTCTTAACTTGATCTTGCTGACATCGTCTATAGCATGCATATACCCTTTATGATATTGATCCAATTCCTTTGTCAGGGTCTTATCATCCACTTGAGCGAACATATCATGTTCCTCTTCATTCAAGTAGATCTCAGATTCCAAATCGCCGAAATGATGGATATTATATTCGACAGACTCTGCTTCATCTTCGACAACCACATAGTTTTCAAGGAAAGGAGGCCTAACTGGCTGCTCTTCTTGGTTTCTTGGATTCCTCACATCCTTTGGTCTATTTGGTTGGAGCGGGGGAGGGACTGGCCTCCTAAAATTAGGATTCCTTATCTGAGGTTCATTCTGCTCCTGGTTCGTTGGCTTGGCCTCCACCGTTAGCCTGTCCATCAAATTTTCCATAGTTTTGAGCATCATCTCGAATTTTATATCACTGGATGATGAGGTATAAGTAGTGGGGTGTGCCTCTTCTCTACCTTTCCTTCTGTCAACCTCTGCCCTCAGTTTGATTTTTCCACATGCCATCATATTGGCCTCTACTTCTAGGGCTTCAATGAACATGGAAGGGAGGGTTTTTTACTTTCTTTCTCTCAATAAAAAATCAAAATCATTGTCAAATGCATTAGCGTAATGAATTTTAGCCGCCCCGGGAAAAGGTTTGGTATCGACAGGTATCGAGTTGTTGAACCACATGATCTGCTGGAAAAATGATGGACCGATTCAAAACCTCCTTTCTTGAGATTGTTGTATTGAGACAAGACCTGTAACAGGCTTTGCTTATCATCCCACCTTTCTAGAAATATGGTTTGAAAACCAGCGAAGCTATGGATAGACATAGGTGGCAAATCTTTGTACCACTTCTTGGCTTCCCCAGACAATCTCTGAGTGAACAACAACATTTTGACATCTTCATCATCCACCTCTTCCAGGTCGATGAAGTTGTCAAACTTATCCACATGGTATCTTTCCAAGACATTTCCCTCCCCATCATAGAGTGCAATTCTTTGGGTGTAGTTCAAGGGGAGGTCGTGTAAAAACAGAGGTAGGGCTAATGGGGCAAATTTAGCAGCAGCCATCAGGGTAGGTTGATTAGGAATAGATAGGGGGTTAGGAAACTGGGTGTCCTGAGAGATAGGGGCTGTCTCTTTAGTTTTTGGTGGGGTCTCTAGGTTTAGCCATAAAGAATCAAGCAAATAGGATTGCAGTGTATTAGAGCTAACCCCAGATTTCCTTAGGTTGGATTCAGATTTAGATTTGGTTAGTAGTCTTTCAACTCTAACCCCCCATTCGAGTTTCATTATGCTGTACAAATATTGAGATGATGACGTACCAAACAACGGAAAGTCCACTTTCTCTTTATTTCTATTTCTAAGTATTCTTTCTAGATTATCCACACTTTGTAATGTTTCGGGATCAGGGTTACCTCTCGTGTGGATATTTCTGGAAGCCAGGATATCTAGTGCGATACTTTTCAAAGTGGGTGTGGAGTCACCAGGACAAACATACAACCTTCTCGCGAATTCATAAATTTATGTTTTCCCCCAGAAGTCTCTTTCCTGAAATCGTTCAGCTCTTTTTCACTCTTCCCGGGGATGACCTTCAATCTTGTCCTCGACAATGGTGCTAGTTTGTTAGCATTGGAATTGAGCCAAAGGTTGTGGAAGGCTCACTCCCAGGTAACAGTAGAACCACTTTCGAAGAGAGAACTGGCCTTCTACTCTTTCAAGAGGGATCTCTCGCCAAATATTAACAATGTCAGATATGTATAAGTGAATCTATAAATTGTTTGTAAAATTGGTTGAAACAAGACACAGAACCATTGGGCGATGGAGCCAAGAAATGTAATAGAAATGAACAGAACTTATGCAGGCGATTTAAACATAGAGGCAAGATAGTCATTCAATCATAGTCAAATTATAATTGTCTGGTGGAAAAGAAGAACATGAACAGACCATCAACATAGAGCATTGGAAATTGAATTCTGTATTAACTTTAGAATAAAACTTCGGTGAATATCTGAAACAATAGATAGAGCATAGCATGTATAAATTCCAAACTGTTATACACTTATTTCATACATGAAAGAAAACATAATGGAAGAGATAAACCGGAAAAACATTCACATGAGAAAGGAAGCAATAGACTGTAATATAAACAACACATAAATCCCTGTGTAAAACACCGACCTCGGCTCTACAATTTTATTAAAATACTCTTGAAAGCATACACAACAAAATTACACCGGTTTCAATCCTTTCTCCTTCTTTAGGAGGTATATTTATAGCAATTTGGACTTCCATAAACCGACATTCGGGAATCAAAATTTGTTACAACTGAAGGACATCTTCTAACAAACTCTTAGGTGGTACATCGGCTGCAATTTGCATGAAACGGCTAAACAATGAAATGTGGAATGCAAGAAGAACTATGCATGAGAGTTCCCTATACTTCCATCTGGCGAGTGACGACTATACAAAGTTCTGAGAGAGGCGACTGTTGGAACGGGTGTGCAACACAGAGAAAACTTCCCACGTATTATCATTGCCACTCCTATGGATGCATTTTGAATTTGGTCGACCCATTTTGCTGAATGACTCTCCATAAATAAGGACCAGGCAGGGTTGTGACTGCCATGTCGTATGCTTGTGCTTTGAGCTCCATCGTTTTTGGGTATGAAGTCTTAGGGACCTCAGCGCATGTGGCTTTAAAATCAAACAGCAATTCAAAATCACTGATCAATTTATCAAAAATGATCTTCCCTGGCAACGATTGTTGCATACATCCAAACTTGTTGGCTAATCGGCAGTGCACCAAGCACTCCCGATACTCCTTTTGGGACAATAAAGGACCCTTTTCTTCCCAGAAAAAAGGGAGTCCATTGATTACAAGTGGTTTGAACATCTTGATGACCTCTAGGACTTTGTGCTCAATAACTTCTATTTTGGCCCGTACAGTCTCCAACATCCTGTGCTTAGAAACTACCTTTCTAGCTCCAGAGACAATAGAAACCATGTTTTGGATACCATATTGGTTGGCAAAATCGTCCGAGAAAGAGCTTAGGAAAGTAATGGCATTTTTCACTGTCGCCAAGGGCCTTTTCTGTATTTCTCCTAATATTGTCAGGACTTTTTTCTTGGCTTCTACCATAGCGCTTTCCTGGTATTCAATGAAATCTAGATAAGGCCGGAACTTGTCAGCTTCTATAATGATCTGATCCTAGATCAAATGTCTAGGGCCTTGCAAGGAAAGTTTACCGACCACCTGTTTGCTTAACTAGGAATTTTGTCGAATCGGTCCTTGGCATTTCTCTTCTATCTTTTCTCTTCCTTGTTTCTCTTTGACCCTTTCTTTTTCTAGTTCCTTGATCTGTTGTTTTAGTTTAATGAGCTATGTATATTTCAATCCTATCTGGGACATTGCTCTAGAGAGAGAACCGGTATCTATCTCTCCAGCCACACTTGTGGATTGGATTGTACTCTCTGCACTTCTTCCTCGAAGCTCCTTTTCCTTCATTACTAATCTGGTTTTTAATTCTGCATCGTTTTTCTTCAAAAGGTGCATGTCTGCTTCCCATTGCCTCTCCTTTTCTTCGAGCTTTAGTAGCTTGGATTTGCAGTTGGTAAGCCCAGTGTTCAAGGTCTCTTTTTCTCTTTCAAATTTAGCCAATTCTTTTGCTTGGGAGAGCTGGGTGGTAGGGATTTTTATCTTCTTTTTTAGGGTCTGGATCTCCTTCTCTTTATCATCGAGCAATTTCTGAGCCAAAATCCCTTTATGTGCTTGTCCTTCTATTTGCATTGCTTCACTCTGTAAATTGTTGATTTGGGCTTTGAGTGCTTTCTTCTCTACTCTCACCTTCCTTAAAAGGTTTAAAGTTTTTGCTTTACTTTCCTCCAGCTTGGACATCTGCATGGTAGCCTTAAGAAATATAGCATTCAATATATCTCCAGTCTCTTTGTTGAGGTGTATTATGTCAGTAGTGGGAACCTTTGAGAGGTTCACACTGACCTCTGACACCTTGTTCCCCATCACCAAGGCTAAGCTAAGGGTTTTAGTGGCATGATCTATTATAGTTTTCAGCGCCACATTGGGGTAAGGCAACCACGATGCCTCGCTATGTAGTTTTGTTGTCTCCTTGAAGGTTTTATCAGCCCTCTCTCAGTAAGATCCTAGCCATTCCTCTTTGGATGCATGCTTGCTTGGAGTCTTCCCGTCAAATACATACTCTTGTATTTGCAATTCGGTTGTCTTGGGATCTTCCTGTTGCTGTTCTTTCACTAAATTATTCTTCTTCACCTATCCCTTTTCCTAGCCCCTTTTAACCTGCACCAACTACTGCCCCTTTCTATTTTCTACCTTTTGGGCATGCTAGCCATGTCCACTTCTTCAGTGTCCATGGGCTCTGGACCCCCTCTTTTTATTGAACTCACTGAATAGCTTACCAGTGATGAGAATCCTCCAGCTATTGCAACTACTTTATCCAATTCTCTTTGGGGAGAAGTTATCCCCAGTAGCTGTGAGCCAGTGCTTTGCTCTATGCTAGTATCCATTGGGGTAGGATTAGCGAAATCGTCCCAATTTGCTGCTTCTCTGATTCCAGGTATTTCAGTGTGTTCAAAAGGCCTGCATTTGTGAGCTTTCCTTCTTTTGGAAATTATCTGGTGAGGGTCATAATTTACCGCTTGTCCCAGGGAAAACTCCATGCCTCTGAGAAAGTTGGTAACAAGGGGAAAAGAAGCTCTACTCCTAACTATGTATGGTCTCACCTCCCATGGGAAAATAAAATTCAAGCTTTTCTTAAAGTTCAAGAAGTGCTCTTCTTCAACAATGATTCTTTGTCAGATCAATTCCAGGGAGAAAACCTTGGCAGTTAGAAAAGCTGGAAGAATGTAGGGCTGATGTACGAAGCCATACAACCTTATGGTCCTTCCTAATTCTGTGAGGAACCAGTACCCTATCTTCTTGCTATTTGACAACTGCAGCATTTGCCTCATCTCAGGCAACACCCTAGGTAACCTTTCTTGAAAGAAGAGATCGTATATTTTGGCCATCAATTGGTTCATGAATTTACAGTAATCCATGGCCATATCAATAATGATTTCTAGTTCTGGTACTTGTAGGTCTTCCTCATTATAAGCTATAAGCATCCTCAGCAAAAAGGACAAGTACTCAAGACGAACAAAAGACTCAACATTGACTCTGTGACATAAGCATCGGTATCTAGACCTAGAAGCTAACTGGCCAGGGATATACACCACTAAGTTTCTTCATTGAATTGGTTGAGGTCAATAGGGTAGGACAGGTCGATGTGTTTGCTATTGGGTTTAGAACAGGTTTTCAGGAAGGTTTCTTTACTTTCATATGTAGACTCTCTAAAACAACGTATAATATTTTCTTCCTGGTAGTCTTGGGATATATGGACGAATTCATCTGGGATATGTAGGGTTTTGCGGATGACAAAAGTTTGGATTGACCAAAGGATTTTAGACTTTGATTTATTCATAATGACACCTTCGGCGACAGAGAAATTGTTTGCACACCATTTGAAAAACTCAGGGCAATGGGGATTTTGGCCAACAAAGAAGAAATGGAAGAAAGATTTAAAAACACTGCAGGTATCTCCACCTCGGTCCTTAAGAATTTCCAATTTTCCTCTAGCGGTTTCAATGGCTTCTTCCACCAGGATGGTATAAAAAATATCAGCATTCTCATCTACCATACGTTCTTCTTCCCTTCGACCTATGGCCTTAGGTTCTACATCATCTCTCACCCCTACCACTTCTGCCACTCCTACTACGTCCATTTTTAAATAGCACCGAGAGGGTATTAGGGGCCTACCTTGTTCTGTAGCACAGTATCCTGGTTGGTCCGTACTGGCACTCTGTGTGTGTTCGGATATTCAGTGGTTTCGAGGTTTTGGAAAAGAAAAAACCTTTGCAACTTCACATGGACCCCTTTATATCTTTTCACACATCATAACCTTCATGCCCTTCCCAGGCGGCTTGCATCGTAGATATTACTCTTTGCAATCTGAACCATAGGTATGTGAGGTTATTTATGCTACATCTTTCCCTACTTTGTGCATGTGCAGCAACCATCGATCAAGATCGACTTTCTTTACAACTATTGATCTGGGCGGACCCTACCATTCTCCGCTAAGTGAGGTTCTGGTTCTCTCCATGCTAATCAAGATTGCAAAATGAACTATGACCGCTGATATCCCTCCGTTCTCATAGCAACCATTGATCTGAGCGGCCCATACCACTTTTTGCAATCCGAAATTGCTATTGTGTCCTTGCAAATTTGGGATGTGAAATCAATTTCAACCGTGGATCTTCTTGGATCCCATTCTTGACCATTAGATGCCTTCGTCCCTTAACCTATTTGGCAATCTGGAAAAGTGGTTTTGTCCGGGAATGTTCGCCATGAAAAATGTTTTTTCTCCATTGATCTGCCATCTGATCAATCTCAACCTTTGATCATGATTCCCACTTAATGCTTTCAGCGTGCCCAACGTTCTCTTGTTTACCCTGCATCTCTGATCCACAGACTATTTTGCTGCTTTCAACATTCACCACCGAGGCTTATTCCAATGGCTGAATGTTATCTTGTGTGTGCCATCAGCCCCTTCTACGAACACTAATCTACCTTCCCAACACCTCTCTACAAGGCTGAAATTCCCATGCATCTCTTATGACGAAAACTTAACAGAGTGTTAATAGAACAGAAGAAGATCAAGCTTGGATCAACCGTCGGTAATTGGGTAAGTCAAGAATTTCTTCCTATTTCCTTTCTATTCTTTGTTAAAGCTGATTGTATGCAAGGTTAGTAGTAAGTTAGTAACCCCATACCCTAGGCTACAAGGGTGCTTAATCCTGAACAACACCTGTGCATTTATATCTTCATATAAATACCTAGCATATTCTGTTGGATTTTAGATCTACATTATCAACTGTCCAGAGACTCATAGCTTCAAATTCTCAACACAAAGATTACTTTAGTTTATTACATAGTTTATCTGGTCTCACTATATCAAACACAAAGAATAATAACCTAAACCTCTTTCCTTTGTCAATGTTGAACTCATCTTGCTACCTTATCAATAGATTGAATTTTTTATTCTTAGACTTGAGTTTTCTTCTATAGTCAACCATTTATGTGTCATGACTTCAAATAATAAGTGAACATAATCATCTTTATCTTCTATTTGATTGTAAACATCATGGTCTTCATGACTCTCACATTTTGTTGTTCCCATGTTACTTCATACATTCTCTTATGTCATCCATACACCAACCTTGATCACCTATCATATTTGAAGAAGATAGCTTTTAGTATACTTCAACATTAGACACCAATTGAGTATTTTTTTCTTTTTTGGATACCTATTGGAATTTTCTGATTTTAACTCCCCCTGAGTAAATACTCCTCTAAAACCAATGGTAGTATCTAACATAATTTTGAAACTAGAACTGAGGTTCATTAACCACGTAATCTGATATGCTTTATCCCTCTTTTTCTCTTCTTTTCACATTGAATTTTAACGAGAAACAATTGTTTTCCTTCTCATATTTAAAATCCTTAATTTAAAGATATTGATCTCCCCATGAGAGCATGAAACATTTCCTATGCCTTTAAGATGACCATCCATGCTCTCAATGTTTTTTTTTCTTTTTTTTTACAAAATGAGAGAATTTTTAGAAGTAAATTCCACAATCACTGTCTCCTTCGTCATCTCTTTCATCCTTATCTACATTGGGATATTCTTCTACATCACTAAGTAGCTATCCCTCATGATGAATTTCATATTTATCTATGACCTCATTATTCTCAACATCAATTACTGAGACTTCATTACTGAATAAAAGTTGTGTTTATTCTAAGGCTTCTAATTCTTTCATCCACACCTTTTTAGTAGGTGTACTATTTTCTTGCCCTTCACCATGCTCTATGTTGCTGTCCTGTTTCCTTTTCATCCTTTGATTTTCTCCTTTGACTCTGCAATTAACCACCTTGTGAGCAAACTTATGATTGTAATGAAAATAACCATGAAATTTTTCTTTATCCACATGAGGTATTTGGTCTCTCTATTTCCTAACTTCCATTTTCTTCCATTGTCTCTGAACTTCTACTGGAGCATCACATTTCAGTTGACAATTCCTAGACAAGTGTCCAAAGTTATTGCATTTGTAACACTCTATATCAAACCTTTGGAGAAGTCCAAACTGGTTATGATTCCTTACCTTCGGATTTTTAATTGCATCCTTCTTGTTCTCATGAACATTTTCATAAGCTTTGCATTTCAGGGCTTTATGACCAAAATTATTACAGGAATGACAATGACCCAGAAAGATTTTTTTATTTCTATTTATTACTTGTCTCTTGAGCTCCTCATGAGTTATGTCTTTGTCATGAAAAGATAAAGCATATTCTTTGCACTTTTCCTTTTTAACGGGAATCTTCAGTACTTCAGCATAGCTCTTTGTACTTCCTCTCTAATTAGTGAGTGGGAAACCCTCTGGTTTCTTTTCTTTAATGAACCCTAAACCAGATATGTCACTGGATGATCTTTGACTGTTCAGAATGTCATCCAGAATCTGTGAGCTATTTTTAAACTTAGATTTGATAAATTTTTCATCAACCCCTTCTCTAAGTCTAGCAATTTCTTTCTCAATTTTTTCAGAATCTTGAATTCTCTTCCTGAGAATAACTACTAGATCTTCCTCACTCTTCTTAGCCTCTTGAAGTCTTTCTCAAATCAGTAATAAACTGATTTGTCTCTTCTTGGTATTTAGAAAGTTTCTCCTTCAAAACTTTGTTTCTTTTCGTACTTCTTTCAATTTAATCTACAACAGCCATGTATTCAACTTCTATGTCCACTTCTGATTCCTCATCTGAGTTTGTTGTTCCTAAAAATAGGATTTCATTATCTTCACTCATTTCCTCATCTTCACTTTCTTCCTTGGAATATAAGTTCTTATTTTTCTCTTTATACTTCTTTCTACCCTTATGACAGCATGATTCTTCATGGTCACTCACCTCTTGTTTTGGGTAGGGACACTTATGGAAAAAATTTCCAATCCTACCACAATTAAAACATTTCAAAGGTAGTTTACTTTTGTATTTCCTAGTACCTTTATTAAGTCTACTTACAAAGAGGGATTACTCATCATCTATATTTTCTGATTGATTTTTGGAAGTGACTTTAAACACTGCTTGTTGATTCGAATTTTTATCCTGTTCAGTTCTCATCTCATAAGCAGTGAGAATTCCATGTAGCTCATCTACTATCACCTCTTTAAGGTTATCTCGTTCCTGTAGGGTGGAAACATTTGAGTCATAGCTCATTGGTAATTTTCTTAGGATCTTGCTTACCACTTCATTTTCTTTCAATTTTCCTCCAAGAACTCTAATAACATTAACCAACTCATCTACACGAAGAAGGTATTCCCCAATATTCTCTTCTTCTCTCATTTTGAGGATTTCAAATTGACCTTTATATGTCTACAGTTTGGATTCTTTAACCTTCTATGCTCCTTCATAGATAATATTTGTCACGTCCCCAACCCTTCGCCAGGCGAAGAGGACGCGACCCCATGGCGTTAACCATCCGGGCTAAGAGCCCCATGAACATATGAATTCATAAAAATTGCTGAAACAGAATGCTTAAACAAATGATTTGGACTAGGGCATGCACACATGAACATTTATCATGCACAGATGCAATTGTACGTCATACACAGCTACAATTATCTATCAGACATAGAGGAAACATCATACATTCATACAAGCATTCATTCAACATGTCCATCATAGTCATTAACAGTAAATATAGTTGCGGAAGTAGAAATGGACAAGAGCACTTATCTTATGAATAACTCGATCCGCAACTAGCTACGTCGCTGCAATGTTCCACCCAACCATAGGCCAACGTGCTCCTTAATCTCTCAGCAGCGCTACCACCCCCAAGCTGGGCATGATTCTCCAAGGAATAAGGGAACAAGCAAGCTTACACATAGCCACAAAACACAAAAACATAGCCAAGCCAACATAGTTGGGTTTATCAGGCCATCCAAGAGCTGGGAAAGGATAAATGCTAAGCTGGCGAGCCCATTACAGAGCCAAGAACACCTACACTAGAACTAGCCTGGCTTCTAAGACACCCACACACACCCAACACAAGGAATCAGTCCCTTATCTGCTACATAGTCCCTCAGGCCCTGCATTCCCTTCCAGTGCTCTTCAGGGGTTGTTGAGAAGAAAGCCAGCCCTCTAGCTCTCTCTGTGTGGTTTCTAATCACCAGTTTATCAAGCAAACCAAGCCCCCATCCTTGCTCCCTACACAGTCCGAAGACCAACCATTGCACACATGCAATCAAACAGCAATTACAACTTAACAGCGGAAAACAATTCCTGAGTCGTTCTTGGCCCTATCATGGCCGAAATGACTCCCAAGAGAATTACAATAGTCCTCCAACGTAACAACAACCACAATCACAAAACGAGGAAGACAGCAGTCCGTCCTAAACAATTACGAAAGCGGAAAATGACTTACATAGGCCGCACTGGGGAAAACAATACATACGCTCAGCCTGTGCGTGAACAACAAATAGACTCCCGTGCATGAGAATAATCAACAGGCAACGGTCCCCTGCGTGAGGATGAAGAGTTCTCAGCTTGTGCGTGGATGAACAGATAGTGGATAGACGCGAGTAGGGAGTGCGTGAGCATGAGAAACTTCCGCTCCTACGTGAGGATGAACAGCTTCACCTATGTGCGCGAATGGACAGACAATGGTGATAATGCGTAGTGGAGAGAATGAATGAAGGGCATGAGTGGTTCAACACTTTCATGGAAGAGTGGTATCCTGCGTGAGTGATGGCGGTGGTTTCTTTTTCCATTGTCAAGTCAACCGTGGGTGGGGTGTGCGTGTAGGCATGGACTGATAGTCTTTCCACACCACTCCCACAACATTAACTGCCTCAACCACCAGCGAAAATTCTCAATTGTGGTGGTTGGATAAAACAAGGAAAGATGACACATGGGTTTTTCCCTACTTAGCCAAGGTTTGACAATTTCCCCACCCTTATCCTTGTGAAAATCATGCCCCTTCTCAATTTAGTTGCCGCGAACGTAGCTGGTCAGGTTCATTTTAATTAAAGATGCATATTTACATGATGTTGAAACTTAATATGTGCCGCATGCCCCAATATACCATCAGTGACAATTTAAATCCGAAACATAGCATAACCAATCAATGGTGGGGCCTTGGCCTTTAGCTCCGCACCATGATCCTTTACAATATATACATCATATACATCTAATGCAACGGGGTCAAAACCGGGGTGTTACATTCCCCTCCCCCTTCAATAGTACTGTCCTCAGTGCTTTACAAAATTGAACAAGATGCTACACTGGTATCGCCTCAGTGTCCCGCAAAATTGAACAAAAATGGATGTGCCAATCGCATGGCATCCTCCAGCTCCCAAGTAGCCTCTTCAGGTCCGTAGTGCTCCCATTGCACCTTTACCTGCCCTATGGCCCGGTTCCGGAGCATCGTGACCTTCCTATCGAGGATGCGCATTGGCTCGATTCGGAACTCTCCCTCGAGTTCCACCTGAATCACATCCCAATTTATCACATGGTTAGGATCATGTACATATCTCTTAAGCAAAGAATCATGAAAAACATTATGAGCTCTAGTGATAGCATGCAATGCAAGTCTATATGCAACTGGCCCTATTCTTTCAAGCACTTCAAACGGCCCACAGTATCTCGGTGACAACTTGGCATAACTTCCAAGCTTCAGGGGACTCTTCCTTGCCCTCACTCTGAGGTAAACATGATCCCCAACAATGAACTCCCTGTTCACCCTATGCTTATCTGCATAGATTTTCTGTCTGTCCTGTGCTGCTTTCAGATTCTGTCTGATCTTTACAACCTCTTGCTCCATTTCCTTGAGCAATTCTAGTCCAAGCACAATCCTGTTCACTGGATTATCCCAAGTCACTAGTGTTCTACACCTTCTTCCATACAAAGCTTCATATGGACTCATCCCCAAGGATGCCTGCTGTCCATTGTTGTAAGAAAACTCTACCAAGTGTAAGTAATCTTCCCACTTGGTTGGTTTGTCCATCACATACATGCGAAGCATGTCTTCAAGCACCTGATTAACTCTCTCTATCTGTCCATCTATCTGAGGATGGTATACAGTGCTGAAGTTTAGTTTTGTACCCAAGTCTGTAAACAGCCCCTTCCAAAAGTTGGAAGTGAACTTGACATCTCTATCAGAGACTATTGCCTTCGGCAATCCATGCAATTTAAATATCTCCTTCATGAAGATCCTTGCAATGTCCCCAGTCTCATACATAGACTTAACTGGTATAAAATGTACTGCCTTAGTCAACTTGTCTACCACAACCATGATGGAATCATGTTGTCTCCAAGTCATTGGCAATCTTGTAATAAAATCCATGGAAATAACTTCCCATTTCCATTCCGGAACTGGAAAAGGATGCAACAAACCTGCTGGATGTTGATGCTCAACCTTTACTTGTTGACATTTCATACACCTTGAAATGTATTCAGCCATGTCCCTTTTCATTCCTGGCCAAAAGTACTGCTTTCTAGCTGTAGCAATTTTCTTCTGATATCCTAGGTGACCAGAATACGGAGCTTGATGGATTTCATCCATAACAACTCTCCTCAAATATGCTACATCTGGAATATAAATCCTACCTTTATAAGTGAGAAGTCCATCTTCTTCCAATTTATATCCCTCATACCTCTTCTCAAGACTCTACTGTTGCAATTTTCCTTTTACCTATTCATACAATTCATCTCCAGCAGCACGACTAACAACCCGCTGCCTCAAATCTGCTTGGCAAATACTAAGAGATGCCACATGCATTTCCTGCACCTTCCTGTTGAGTGCATCAGCTACCTTATTTTCTTTCCCTTTTATGTGCTTGATTTCAAAATCAAACTCACATAAAAACTCTAGCCATCTTTCTTGCCTAGCATTCAGAGTAGGCTGATCAAATAGATACTTCAGTCCACAGTGATCTGTTCTGAGCTCAAATCTTCTACCCATCAAGTAATGTCTCCACATATTGAGAGCATGTACTATGGCTGCAAGCTCTAGATCATGAGTGGCATAGTTCTTCTCATGTTCCTTTAGCTTCCTCGACTCATAGCATATCACGTGGTTGTCTTGCATAAGGACTCCTCCAAGCCCTTGTCCACATGCATCGGTACACACTACAAAATCTTTCTCTGGATCTACAACCTTCAATAATGGTGCAATGATGAGAAGACTCTTCAACTTCTGGAATATTTCTTCACACCTCGATGTCCATTCGAACTTCATCCTCTTCTTTTGCAAAGAAGTGATAGCATGTGCAACTTTGGAGAATCCCTCAATGAACCTCCGGTAGTATCCTGCAAGTCCCATAAAAGATCTTATATCTGTCACATTTCTTGGAGTATGCCAATTCATAATGGCTTCAATATTTTCAGGGTCCACAGATATACCCTCTTCTGAGATAACGTGACCCAAATACTGAATTCTATCTCTATAGAAGTCACACTTGCTCAGTTTTGCATACAACTGATGCTCCCTGAGCAATTGCAATGTCAATCTCAAATGCTCTTCATGTTCTTCCTCATTCTTAGAATAGACAAGAATGTCATCAAGGAAAACAAGAAAAAACTTGTCCAAATATCTGTTGAAGACACTATTCATAAGGCACATAAATGTAGCTGGTGCATTTGTGAGACCAAATGGTACCACTACAAACTCATAATGCCCATACCTTGTCTTGAAGGATGTCTTATGAATGTCTTCATCCTTGATTCTCACCTGATGGTAACCAAACCTAAAGTCAATCTTGGAAAATAACTTTTCTCCCCTCATTTGATCAAAGAGGTCATCAATCCTAGGCAAAGGATACTTATTCTTCACAGTAACCTTGTTCAATTGTCTATAATCTATACATAACCTGAGTGTACCATCTTTCTTCTTTACAAATAGAACCGGTGCTCCCTAAGGGGACACACTTGGCCAGATGTATTTCTTTTCCAACAACTCTTGCAATTGCATTTTCAACTCTAGCATCTCCGGTGTACTCATCCTGTAGGGTGCCTTGGACACTAGCGCTGCTCCTGGCACAAGTTCACTAGTGAAATCGATGTCCCTCTTTGGAGGAAGCCCTGGAATCTCATCAGGAAATACATCCCTGAATTCCTATAACAACTGATAGTCCTCCAACCTAGTGGTTTCATCTCCTGATGCCTCCAAAATATGAGCTGCATACAACTGGCAACCCTTCCTACAGAAATTTTTTAACTGCATTGCTGAAACCTGCCTTACTGAAGTCACCTTTGGAATACCTTTCACAACTACTAGGTTCCCTTCTTCATTCATGCATTCAAAAGTCTTATTATAACAGTCAAGCTTCACCTTGTGAGCTTCTAGCCAATCCATTCCAATGAGAACATCATAGGAACCTAGCAGTAGAACATTCATATCTACACATGTGACCAATCCATTCATGACCAATGGACATTTCTCTACCACTTCACTGACCTTTCTTTTAGTTCCATTGGCTAGCTGAACTAACCAAGACTTCCTATGCTTTATTTTCTTAAAAGCACAAATCTCCACTACTCTAGGAGTAATGTAACTGTGCGTAGAACTAGGGTCAATCAAAATAGAAATAGATTGTTCAACAATCTTACCTGCTACTTCAACCACAGTTGACTGGTGATCTTCCTGGCGGTCCTCCAGTGCTGCATAAATCCTAGGGACTGCCCTTGCTACTTGACCCACTGTTTCTGCTTCTTGAACGTTATAAGCTGGTCTTGCACTCTCATTCTCGAGTGGACAATTCCTGCACATGTGGGGTCCTCCACATTTCCAACATTGAAGTGGCCCTCTATTCTGTTGTGGGTCCTTAGGATTTTCTCCTGTCACTCCAATTGGCTTACTCGCAGCTTGGGATGGCTGCTTCTGCTGATTCCTGAAGCTAGAAGGTTTGAAACCTTTCTTTATTTTGTCAAACTTCTCATTCTTCTTATCCTTCCATGCCTTGTGGTAATCCGGCTTACCTTTGCTTTGCTCATAACAATACTTAGCCTTCCTTATTGCTTATTCAAGAGTTATAGGTTCATAAAACTCGATTCTATCTTTGTAAGACTGAGGTAATCCACTCAGAAAATGTTGGACCTTTACTTTTTCATCTCTGATGTACCGGACATACCTCAAGAGCTCCAAAAACTTATTTGCATACTCTTCCATGGTCCGCTGTCCCAATCTCAGCTCATGGAACTCCTCAATCTTGTCGTCATAATACCTGTTAGAGAGGTATTTCTGCTTAAAATACTTCTTGAACGGTTTCCACTTAAGTCTCCTTTCACTGATCCTCTTTACTTGCTTGAAGTGTTCCCACCAAATGGATGCTCTTCCATTCATATTAAATATGGCAACTCTTGCCTTCATGTTTCCTGAATAATCATGCACTTGAAATTACTTCTTAATCCCAAGAAGCCAAGCCTCAGCCTCTCGTTCAGTCTTTACTTCACCATCAAATGTAGGAGGTTTAGCTTTTTTAAATTCATCCCGAGCACAATCCCTATGGTGTCTCTTTCTTTTTCTTTTATGAGAAGAAGAGCTTGAATCCCCGTTGGATCCTTCAGAATCAGATGATCCACTAGGAGTATTTCTCCTTCTCCTAGTACTGCTCTTACTGCCTTCTGGTCTTGCTGTACCTCGTCCAGAGTCTATCTTTCTATGTAATTCTATCAAACTCTGCAACATTGCAGCATTCAACTGATGCTGCTCTTCCTGGACTTTGATCAAGCTTCTCATGGTAGCTGCAACATCTGACGGTGTCTCTTGGAATCTCCTTCCATTAGACTCAATGTCATCATTTCTATTACGTACATTTTCTCCCATGGCATCTTTTGCTCGCTCATAAGAATCCTAAGCATCATACCCATCATGGGTTCTCATACTGAACCACCACTTACTTACCAAATTGAACTACCTAGAATACTGTTCTTGAAGGTTTCTACGATTCTGCAAACGTGTTAGCAACACACTGTTAGATGCATAACATTGATATAATTAAGAATCACTTACCTTCTTCTGGAAAAATTATAAAATTACAAGCTTTCCCAAAACATAGAATTTTCCCAAAATTGTTTTTGTAAATCATTGGTTTTCGCACAATCTTGTGCATGAAATCGCTGCCACTTTTCTCCTTTTTAGCCCTGAAAATTCACTAAAAAATAACTGAAAATCCCACTGAAAAACAGTTGAAATCGGCTGGAAAAATCCCATGGAAACTCAAATTTTCCCTTATGCAGAATCGACTCTCATTTCCACTTATATTGATCCGACGTTTTGGAAGTCCAAACCACTAACTTCTCCACTGTCCATCGGAAATCGGAACAACTAGCTTCTTCCACTGTTCGTCGGAAATCAGAACAACTAGCTTCTTCCACTGTTCGTCGAAAATCGGATCTTCTACCCCTTTGGAAGGATAGTCCATTGGACAGCCGCAATGACGGACGTCCAATCCACTAACTTCATCTGACGTAGCCCATCGGCTGTCGGAAGCTCTATCCACTAATCATCGCCGATGGCCGATGATTCCCGGACTTAGAAAAATTTTCAAAACTTTCCCTTGTCTTACTTTTCGTCGCTTGACCGGCTCTATTTTCTTCTTCGCGTCGGTGGATTAATTTCCTCAGCAGCCGCAACGGTGGCCCAACATCCTTGATGTTCCCCCGATCGGCAGCCAAATCTACTGTGGCACACCCTAATCGACGTCGGAAATCACTTCTCGTCAGAAGACTTAGTGCTTTCGGCTTCCGAAACGGTGGCACGCAAAACATCATCTTCTTTCGGCGGCAGTATTTCCTCATCGACAAGCTAGTGCCTTTGGCTTCCGAAATGGCGGTGTACAAACCACTTTCTCCTTTCGATTGGCCGCTGCTTTCATCACTTAGAAAAATTTCAAACTTTCTTTCACGGCATCGGCAGCCTTTTCACATCGGAAGTCTAGTGCTCTAGACTTCCACAACGACGGGTGCATGATCAGCTATTTTCTTCCGATAGCCGTTGTTTTCTATACTTAGAATTTTTTTTTAACTTTCTTGCGGCGTCGGCTGTCGGAGTCCTTACCCGTCGGACGTGTAGTCGTTTAGCCATTTGCAGCGGTGGATGCTTGATCGACTATTTTCTTCCGATGGACATCGAATCAGCTAATTTCTTTCCAACTGCTCTCCGTTGGCTACGCTTCCGCCTATCTCTTCCGCTACATCGGAAGTTTTTCCCACTAACCCTTCTGCTACAGTGGAAGGCTTTACCACTAACTCTTTCGATGATTCGACAGTTCAACTCCTCCGCTACATCGGAAGTCGTTACCACTAACTCTTCCGATGATCCGACAGTTCAAACATCGGGCATGCTTTCGCCTAGCTCTTCCGCTATGTCGAAATTCTTTCCCGCTAACTCTTCCGCTACAGCGGAAGTCTTTACCACTAAGTGTTCTGACTATTCAACACTTAGACAACAAATATTTTTATTTTTTATTTTTTGAATTTTCCAGCCATCAAATTTTGATCTCTGCTGGGCAAAAATAAGTTCTGCTGCTATCACTGCCTCTACGTGGTCCATTCAGGACCATGCTGCAATCATGAGCTTTGATACCACACTGTCACATCCCCAACCCTTCGCCATGCGAAGAGGATATGACCCCATGGCATTAACCATTCGGGCTAAGAGCCCCATGAACATGTGAATTCATAAAAATTCCTGAAACAAAATGCTTAAACAAATACTTTGGACTAGGGCATGCACACATGAACATTTATCATGCACAGATGCAATTGTATGTCATACACAACTACAATTATCTATCAGAAACAACAGAAACATCATACATTCATACAAGCATTCATTCAACATGTCCATCATAATCATTAACAGTAAATATAGTTGTGGAAGTAGAAATGGACAAGAGCACTTATCTTATGAATAAATTGATCCGCAACCAGCTACATCGCTGCAACGTTCCACCCAACCATAGGCCAGTGTGCTCCTTAATCTCTCAGCAGCGCTGCCACCCCCGAGCTGGGCATGATTCTCTAAGGAATGAGGGAACAAGCAGGCTTACACATAGCCACAAAACACAAAAACATACCCAAGCCAACACAGTTGGGTTTATCAGGCCATCCAGGATTTGGGAAAGGCTAAATGCTAAGCTGGTGAGCCCATTACAAAGCCAAGAACACCTACACCAGAACTAGCCTGGCTTCTAAGACACCCACACACACCCAACACAAGGAATCAGTCCCTTCTCTGCTACACAGTCCCTCAGGCCCTGCATTCCCTTCCAGTGCTCTTCAGGGGTTGTGGAGAAGAAAGCCAGCTAGCTTTGTCTGTGTGGTTTCCAATCACCAGGTTATCAAGCAAACCAAGCCCCCATTACTGCTCCCTACATAGTCCGAAGACCAACCATTGCACACATGCAATCAAACAACAATTACAGCTTAACAGGTGAAAACGATTCCTGAGTCGTTCTTGGCCCTATCATGGCCAAAACAACTCCCAAGTGAATTACAACAGTCCCCCAACGTAATAGCAACCAAAATCACAACACGAGGAAGACAGCAGTCCGTTCTGGACAATTAAGAAAGCGGAAAATGACTTACACAGGCCGCATTGGGGAAAACAATACATACGCTCAACCTGTGCTTGAACAACAAATAGACTCCCGTGCGTGAGAATAATCAACAGGAAACGGTCCCCTGCATGAGGATGAACAGTTCTCAGCTTGTGTGTGGATGAACAGACAGTGGATAGACGCGAGTAGGGAGTGCATGATCATGAGCAACTTTCGCTCCTGCGTGAGGATGAACAGCTTCACCTATGTGCACGAATGGATAGACAATGGTGATAACACGTAGTGGAGAGAATGAATGAAGGCCGTGAGCGGTTCAGCACTATCATGGAAGAGTGGTATCCTGCGTGAGTGATGGTGGTGGTTTGTTTTGTCATTGTCAAGTCAACCGTGGGTGGGGTGTGTGTGTAGGCATGGACTGACAGTCCTGCCACACCACTCCCAAAACATTAACTGCCTCAACCACCAGCAGAAATTCTCAATTGTGGTGGTTGGATAAAACAAGGAAAGATGACACATGGGTTTTTCCCTCCTTAGCCAAGGTTTGACAATTTCCCCACCCTTATCCTTGTGAAAATCATGCCTCTTCTCAATTTAGTTGTCATGAACGTAGTTGGTCGGGTTCATTTTAATTAAAGATGCATATTTACATGATGCTGAAACTTAATATGTGCCGCATGCTCCGATATACCATCGGTGACAATTTAAATCCGAAACATAGCATAACCAATCAATGGTGGGGCCTTGGCCTTTAGCTCCGCACCATGATCCTTTACAATATATACATCATATACATCTAATGCAATGGGGTCAAAACCGGGGTGTTACAATCTTTAACTTATCCTAGGATTGTTTGGCAGAAGTGCATTGCATAACCTTTTTAAACATGGTGTTTGTTAATCCACTCAAGATTGCATTTAGGGCTTTGGAATTTCCTTCATATTCACCTAGTTCAAGTGTGTCTATAGGGTATAGGTTTCCTATGTTATTTTATTTTCTAGTTGTTTCCCAAACCTTCCATCCCAGGGACATTAGATGACACCTCATTCTTACACTCCAGTATGCATAGTTTTCTCCTGTAAATAGTGGAGGTTTGTTAGTGGCCAAGTCTTCTTGTTGATCTATAGTGGTTATATAAAGGATCTACCTTCTTGTGGTTAAATTGTGCTAAAGGAACCCACTTTGATACCAATTGTTGGTTTATTGGTCAATACTGAGAGGGGGGGTGAATCAATCTTGTTATATTTTTACTATTTTAACCACATTTAAATCTATCATTAGAAACACATAACAACAAGAATACAAAAAACACAATTTTAATGTGGAATCCCAATAGGGTAAACCACCAATACGTCCTATTACTAAAAAATTGTTATTTACAAATACTTTTGTCTGTTTCTACAGACAAGGATGGTATTACACCCTGTTTACCAATACCAATTGGAAGGAGGCTATGACCCCCTGGTTTATCATCTACGGCTGAAAGGATGCTACAACACCCTATTTACCAATGCCAATTGGAAGGACACTACAACCCCCTGGTTTATCACCTTCGATTGAAAGGATGCTACAACACCCTATTTACCAATCCCAATTGGAAGGATGCTACAACCCCCTCGTTTATAAGCTACAAATGAAAGGAGGAAACGACCCCCTGCAGGCTTGTTTCCTGCCCTAGCGCCACCCTGCCACCCTGATATGTTTCTCACGACTTCTCTCCCACTGAATTATGTCACACCCATTGGTCTCTAATTCTGATCATGCAATTCAAACTCCAGATACATCTTCCTTCTTACTCAGCCGCTGCTTAAATACTTCTCACCGCTTAAGCTTATTTCAACAATTGCATCTCTTCAAACTGAACAAGCATACCTTTCACTATTGCTCCCTTTTATATCTGAAGATCATACCTTACAAAACATCCTTTCATGTTCTTCCATTGATCCTGCACCTCAAAGATCATTTCCATAGCTTGGAAACCATTTCCGCACCTTTGTCCAATGTTTGCAGGTGCTTCCGCACTGCCAAACTTCTTTCTGCAGGATCAACTTCCTGATCCAATCAAAGTTGTTGATCTTATCTCTAGGTCAATACAAATTGTTGATCTAACCATCGATTTCTGCCTTAAAATCACCTTTCTGCACCAATATTATGTTTCAGCGATTTCCCACCGTTGATCTTCGTTGGGCATTTTCTTGACCGTCGATCTCCATATTACAGGATGCGGGATGTCGACTGTCTGCTTTTTCCTTTCTACAAGCTTATTTTCGCAAGCCTTCTTCCACACCATTGATCTATTTTAGTGGAACTAACATTAGTCATCCGATCTCTCCATATTGTAGGATGCGGGATGCGAGATGCAAAAACATAACATTTCGACTTTCTACAGGATCCTTTCCGTAATTTTGTTTCTGCATTGTGGATTGCGGGATGCAGGATGTGGAATCACACTTTCCTATTTTTGACTTCTGCAATTTCCTTCCGCAACTTTGTTTCTGCATTTTCCTGGACCATTGATTTCCTTGTGTATTTACCCTTGGCCATCCATCTTGATCTTTTGTGAAACTTTGGATTTTCTGCCTAACTTATGTAAATATGATCTTCACTGTCAGATCTAGTGCAAGTCACTCCCTAACTGTGAATTATAGAACTAATGCAGATCTGCATTTTGTCTTTGCAGATTATACAAAAACTGATCCTCATTCATCGGATCTCATACAGATAAATATGCCACCTCATCATCGTACCATGCCATCACTACCTTCATCTATGCCACCTCATCATCATGCCATTTTGTCTTTACTTTATGCTACATTAACTTTTCCATGGTATCTTTTGCTTATCCTTTGTACTTCATAAGAAACTTTTCCATCACTACCTTAGTCTTTCATCATCATTAGGACACCATCATATTCCATCTCATCATATGTGTCATGCCACATCCTCAACTATGCCATGCGATTCCTTCATATGTGTCATGCCAGATTTGCAACTATGCCATGCCATGCCATCACTACTTTAGTCTTTCACTGAGTTTGTTCTTCCATCATATCCATTGGTTATTCCTTTGTCATTCTTGAACACCTTTGACATCAATGACAACTATAACCCAAATTTGTCAACATCAAGCACTGCAAGTCTCCTTCAATTTTGCTGCTGAGAATTCGATGTTAGATTCCTATTATGAGATTACTGATATTAGATATTGTGAATTATTGGTTATTTATGAAACTATATAAGATTATGGAGCTCAAGCATTCACTCTCCACAGTCCCAAGGCTTCTCTACCTACCTTTCTGATCACATGCTCATCTCCTCAGAGAACTAGTAAAGTTGGAGACATTCCGCATCCACCTAGACACTTGCTCCTAACACTTGGGGATGATTTGTCCTCACATGTTTTGATGCTCAAGTATGAAATATAACAATTGCTTGGTTGTTCCTCACATGGTTTGAATTATCAAGCACCTTTTCTCTCTCATCAGTTGATTTCAGCTACTCTACATGGGTCTAGTTTTCATCTTGTAGTTGTCTATATTCTTGATTCAGTTGTGCACATTATTCTTCTTCCAAAGAGAAATATTCCTCCAGACATAATCAATTTGTTTGGATTCATAAGTTCACATGAACAGATTCAGGATGATGTTACACAGAAGAATGAGAATAGTGCATACTACTGCAAATTGCAGCAAAAGGTTTTGCAAGTTTTTAACTTGTACTTCTTGATTTTTTCTTATCTTGAGGGGGGGGGTTTCCCATGAGGTTTTCCCTTATTTCCTCGGTTGTATTAAGAATCATTTTATCTTCTATATTGTATATAGGTGACTTATGGCCTTATTCCCAAGGCCCATAGTTGTCCAAGTTAGGATTCAGGAAAAGTGTTAGGATTTATAATCCTCCCTTGACCAAACTATCTATTAGATTATTTTAGCCTAACTTAGGAGTTTTATTTAATTAATTGAGTCCACTAGTACCATTGGGTCCACTTGTCCTAATGGGGCCACATGAACCAGTTACTAGAGTGTGGTGAACACCGATAGAAGCTAACTTCCACTGATTGCACTTTCATGCATCGGTTTAGGAGCCTCCTAGGCCAATCCCTATATCTTAGGAGACACTAGGAGTCCCAACACCAACCTCCTTCAGTCAGTTGGAGTTGGAACCAGTTAAGCTTAGTTATTTTCCAGTTAAATTTAGTTAGATCACAATCAGTTCAGTTAGCGCCAGTTATGCATGGTTGCATGTGGATAAGGCGCCTTTTCTCACCTACCACTTCAGTTAGACTGAGTTAACTATTTATTACTGATTATGTGAGTTGATTATACATCTGGAGTTAACCATTTGGACTCTGATATTGATTTATACATCCTGATTTAACTAGTCATTTAGGTATAGTCACATCCAGTTGGTATATTCAAATTCCTCCCTAATGAATTGGAATTATTCCTTATGTAATACTATTGTAACACCAGATTAATTAATGACAATGATACTGTAATTATTTGAGCTATAGTCATCTATTTCCTGTGTGGTTTGATTTTTTCAGTGTGTATCTTCATTCTCCTTTTACTACATCAATAATATTGGACTCTTTGCTTGAAGATCTAAATGGAACAATAATTTTAACAGAGGTGGGTGTGAAAGGTGGCGGTGGAGATTTGGGGAAGAGGAAGAGTGGCAGTAGGGAGCACAAGGGCATAGGTGGGTTGATGGAATGGTAGTGTGAGAAGATGGAAGCATGCAGAGGAGGATTAGGAGCCAAGGGTTGTGCGAGGGGTGCATAGGGAGGAGGAGGGAAGAGGTATGAATGTTGCACCTGGAAATATCACATTGCTTAGCATCCTCCTTGAGAATTTCACTTTTCCTTTCAACCTCCCAAAAAGCCTGGATTGAGTCACCCTGGTCACTTTTTCCTGGACCTAGAAGGGGCGGTGCTTTCTTGTTTTTTGTAGAGAGAATCGACGACGCCTATCCCAGTTGAGAAAAATGCTCCATTTTCCCTCTTCTTTGGCAAAAACCCTAGGTCAGTGCCTTTGTCAGTTTTGCTAAGAGATTCAGTGGTCATTAAATGAGAGAAATAATGTTTCTATAAGCTTCCATGTGGAAAACTCCATAGGGTTAGTTCCTATATGCTTGGGAGAGGTGGAATTCACCTTCCTCACTTATAGGGATCTCATCCTATCCTTTTTCCAAGTCATCTCTTGAGTTCTAGGCATATAAATGGAGCCTTCATGAGGAGAGTAGAGGAGGCCAGGAAAAGCACCCTTATGTTGCTAGTTTGAAGTCTGGATCAGAAGCAAAGTAGATTTAGCTTGTGGTTGGAGAGGTATTCATAGTCGTAGGAGATTGTAGACATTCTTGTTGAGATCGAAGCCATTGACATCAAGGCTTTTGGTTGTACTTATTTCTCATCCATATATTAATACAAAGACATTTCCCTTTCCTATATTTGATTGTATTGATTGCAATTAGTTATTATTGGATTCCTTGATCACCAATATGAATAGTCAATTTATCATGATGCACTCATCCCTTTCGTTTGTCTTGTGATCTATTTTGTAGGTATTGAACTATTGCAAGGAATTTTTGGAAAGAAGACAAGCGGATCTAAGTTTTAGTTATATTTTCTTTCATGTTAGTTGATTTGATTATTCAAGGAAAGGATATGTTGATGTGTCTTTTTGTTCTGTAGTTGTGACTTACATTGAAGAGGAACAAGCAGTGTCCGCACTGGTTGAGAATTCATGAAAAAAAAATTGGTGACCATACTAGGGAAGCTTAATCTAGTTAGATATAGGGAAGATCCAGTCAGATCTGGTGTAGATCTATTCAGATCTACAAAATTCGGTAACCATTCCATCTATGAAGGTCATTCTCTCTCCTTTTAGTTGTTTTAGTTAACAAGGTAAGCTATCTATCTTAAGTTTATGATTATTTGCCTTTGTTCTGAGTAGTTTCACCCTTTTCAGTATAGCTCAGTTTTCTCTGGTTTCTCCTGCAAGATTTCAGCCTTTTAGTTCACTTTCTAGTGGTGCTTTTCCTTTTGGCTGACAGAGAATCGGTTCATCCCATGGTGCGTTTTCTCCTTTTGAATGTAGAATCGACACCGCCTTCTCCTTTGGCTGAGAGAGCATCAACGACACATGTGTGCAGAAGTCTAGTAGCATCGATCCATCCTAGAATGCTCTAGTGCAGTGCCCTCCAACGCACCGAGGTAGGCCTTCAAAACTGCCTATTCAAGAATTTTTTTCAAAATTTGTAAAATGTCCTATTCCTTGAAGTTTTAAGTGTGGTTTGCTTGCTTGCTTGCTATCTGATTTACTGGTTTTCTGTGATTTTGATTCTTTGTTTGAGCTCATATCCAAAATTTTTATCTTTTACATTGTCATAAATTAAAGTGGAAACATAGTTCAGTTTTGGTTTTTTAGTGAAGTGTCTGAAAATTTTCTTTTTAAAAGAAATCCTATAGCCTCTTCCTAGGAGATTAGTTTCTTTTTAGAAAAGAATGCTTTGTGTGCCTCATATTTTCTAGAAAAATACAAAAAAAATCATTTTATTTTTCTCTTTTTTATGCTTGCGAAAATTTCCATTTCCATTTTTCATGTGTGATTCAAAAAAATAGATCTTTTGGACATTGTAGCAGAAGTTAGTTTTGCATGCACGTTAGAGGCTTCTTTCTTACATTTTTAGAAACTTTAGAGTGCTTATTTGAAAGAGTTTTTTTGTTTGAAAGGACTTCCTTTGAATTATTTATTGGATCTTGTTTTGTTGTTGAAAACAACTTTCTTTTGTTATATTGTTGAAAAGAAAAGAAAAAGGTTTCTTCCTTACCCTAGTTAGTTCTCATCAAATTCAAAAAGTGCATTTACATTTAGATTGATTTGCATCATTGGAGATAAAATTTCACAAACATTCACCTAATCATCCAGATAAAATTAAAGGTATCTTTAGGTCTAAAAATTGTATATAAATTTGAGTGATAGGTTAGTGATGTGTTTGGGCATCGTAAAGCATAGGATCTGTCATTATTTGTCCCCACTACAACCTGGGAATCGTGCGATTCTTCCACGTACCGTCGGTATATCGAATGTCCTTTCACATACCCTTTAGGTATATAGAAAGGTACTTCACGTACTTGATTGTATATCAGAAGGCCCCTTGTGAACGGTTGTGCATTAGACAACACTACTACTATTTGAGCTCCCACGTACCTTGCGTATATCGGGAGACCTCCCTAGGATACCCTGACAATCTGAGAAAAACCCTTTGTCCATCTTGTGTGGAGAAATAAACTGAAAAAAACATTCGGGGAGATTACTACGCACGTACCCCTGAGGTATATCGTGAGCTACACCTACTTGACAATCCTGGTGACAGACTGACTATTATGAACCCATCCTATCACTTAAGTTTGCTTGTGGCATTTAGCTCTGCATAGGTTTTGTTTGTGTGCTTTTCTCCTTTTTGGACCTAGATTAGGTAACTTTGGCCACCACCATGGCTAAGCAACTTGCGAGATGTCAATCTCGTAGATTGCAGGGTTTACCTCCTGACTCTCCTCCTACCATGGAAGGACAAGAAGGGGTAACCATGGAACAACCAACTTCTATTAATGTTCCCATAGGAACTTCCTTAGCTAGTGAAACTAGAGAAGATTTTACTGTTTTTACAAATCCTTCGGTTCAACTCCCTCCTACAACTGATGCTTCTGTGCATTTGTCGTTGGAAGGTTGTGTCAATAGTCCTACTCCAATAGATTACAATTAAGATGCTACTTTTTGGAGGACTTCTATGGGCCAAGATATTGCTGAATTCAGGATTATTAGACCTTCACTAGGGAACCCTCCTTTAGGAGAGGAGGAACATAGAAGAATTAATGCATCTATTGATCGAGCTCGTAACTTTTTAGAGAGAGTAGAAAGAATCATTCCTCCACCTATGTCTCATTATGAAAGTATGTCGGCTTTTTTACCCCGTAATATAGACCATTAGCCTTTATCTGAAATTAAACCTCCTTCTAAAGGTCATCCAACCTATGGTGAGACTTCTCGCAACCCATGGCATGAGGGATATCGTTCACTATAACAAGTGTTAGGTACTATTGAAGAAGTTCCATTTCAAGGTAATCTAGGTCCAAATGAAAACCCTATAGTCTCACATCCTGGCCCCGTTACTAGGGCTGCCATACCAGTCATGGTTGGTGGGAAATCCACAAATCAAGTAATGTCAACACACTCTAACATCGGGGGAAAACCCCCGGCACGAGTTACGTCATCTGTTAGTGGAATTATTACTATTTTAGGACAAGTTTAAGTTGTAGCACAACCTGCAGTAGTTATCCCTCTTACTAATACCAATGTTGTTCCCCCCCTATCTAGTTCATGCCAACCCTTAGGGGTGCAACCTGTCAATAATCCAGCTTCTTGGGGATATACTTATATAGGAACTCAGCCACCTACGGTTAATCAAGTGTATCAACAACCACTACCAACGACTATTTATCCTGGAATGCCCTACCCTGGGAATGCTTTTGTACCTTGGGAACAACCCAATTGGTCCAATGTTCCATCATATGGAGGATATTTTTTTAATACTACTGGATGATATGGTGGACCACCCTCTAGAGGACCACTGCATGGACCTGGAGGACCTGAAGGTCCTGGAGGTCCTAGAGGACCATTTGGAGGACCACCACCCAGAGGCCCACAACCACCGCCTGGAGGTGGAGGACCATCACTTGGAATACCACCACCACCTAGAGGACCACCGCCACCACCACCACCTTCCGGAGGACCCCATCCCTCGGGTGGCCCACCTCTTCATGGAAATTCTGGAAATCAACAAGCTTCGAGGGCATCATCCATACCCATCTATCAATCTGCATATGATCCTACTGGCCAGAAAATGCCATACCATTACTACCAGTATCTGTAACCAAATCAACAACTGCCATTTCTATCTACTTTAGATATGCCAGACTTGTCAAGATTGATAAATGAACCAATCCATCATGACCCCTCTTGGCCTTCCATTCCTGTAAAGTTTCCTTTCGATATACCGAGGTTTGATGGTAAACCCGATGAAGATCCAAAAAACCATGTGATGACATTTCACTTATGGTCTTCATCCAATTCTTTGATGGATGACTCAATCCATCTACGCATTTTTCAAAGAACCCTCACTGGTATTTCCGCAAAGTGGTACATCGAGTTTCCATAGCACTATTTTTGGGACTTCAATGCCTTAGTGATGGCGTCTTTACCACACTTTCAAATGCCAATCCCATATGAAACAGGTACAGACCTTTTGAATTTGATTCGACAAACCACATCAACTCACATTTACGATCATATCCATGAATGGATACTAAGACAAAGGTTAATTAAGGCCCCCATTCCTGATCAGTTGCTCGCTGATTGATTTACAAAGTCTTTGCTTCCACCTATTGCTAGAGATGTTGCCATGGGAGGAGTTGTTATTGAGGAGAAATATATTAGCCACACTCAATACCTAGACTTGGTTTAGTCCTAGTCAAGTACTTTGTATGATCTGGTTCCCCATGCTCCTTGACCTACAACATATCCATCAAGACCCGCAATTGAACCACCTGCTGATGGCATACATGGTTCAGTTCAAACACAAATGGTGGCCAAATCTTCTAAGAAACAAAATCAAACCGCCACTCCATCAAATCAACAAACACCATCTACCAAAATTGCACCCTCTCCTATTGCTTCCACTGAAGGAAACACAATCCAATCAAATGAATCTTCAGGCGAAAAGAAGAAAGGAAAAAATAAATCTCAAAAACCTGATAATCAACAGGAAGGAAACAAAACATAGAACTCAGATGTTGATTCAAATGGTAAGCGAAAGGTAAAATATCCTTGTTTAATATGTGGAGGTGACCATTTTACAAAATAATGTCCTCGTTATGAGTAAGTTGGTAAGTTTTTGAAAACTTCACCCACCCCAACAGTTTTGAAAGATCCTTTCCCTTCCAAACAGCAGTTAATTGATCATAAGTCCTTGAAAGAAACTTCTTCATCCACTGATGAAGTTCAAATGATGTCTAGTGAAACGGTTAATTTAAACAAAAGATCACATAGTTATGATCCTCCAAAAAAAGAAACCTAATGATGTTCCATCTGAAAAAACCTCAGCTTCCACACCTCCTCCTAATAACGGTCTTCACATTGAAAAGCCTATTCCATAAGCAATTTTTTGCCCACCAAAAAGTACTCTATGTAAGTCCATAATCAATCTTAATGCTCGTGTTGCCCAATATTACAATATTGTCGAAGATATTTCCCAAACACCCTGCACTATGTTGGCTTTAGAGGTACTTCAAACCTGACCAACTCAATGGAAAATCTTGCTTACTTCCCTTGGAGGTATGGATCCTGAGAATAGTAATATCATCACTTTCAAACTGGATGATTTCAAGAAGAGACTCTCACATCAGTTAGCTTTCCATATTGCTACCAAGATTGCTAGAAAGACTATCCATCGTACTGTTTTAGACAATGGTGCCTCTACATCAGTTATGTCTTTATGTTGCTGGAGATCCATTGGTTCCCCAGAAATAAACTATTCACCTACCACCCTTAAGGATTTTGATGGTCGTGGCTTTCAACCCTATGGATTACTACCTGCCATCCATGTTGAACTGGGGGGCAACTCAGTCTCCATTCAAATTGAATTTGTCGACACTCCTTTGTATTACAACTTACTCCTAGGTCGTAACTGGTTCTATGCTATGCAAGCTAAAGCATCGACCATTTTTCAGATCGTCCAGTTCTCATTCCAAGGAAAGACTGTTACTATTGATCAGTTAGAGTTCATCACACCTAGTTCCATTACAAATGATGCAAATAATGTTCCGCTCCTGAATACCCCATAGTATAAGGAAATTGGAGTAGGCCTTATCAAAGACTCTTCACTAATGGGAGTCTTTCCCTCATCTGATCCTCCTCCTGCTTCACAAACTGCATCTATTAACATGATTTCTACCTCTCATGCAGATAAAGGAAAATCAATTGTTGATGAATCAACATCCTTTTCCCCTTTCGAAGAAATTTACAATGCAATCCAAGCTACCAGTAATCCCCCCATCAATGACCATTTGTTGGTGGCCTCATACCGTACTGGATCGAAACCCCCCCCATCTATAGATTATATTTCACACACACTTCCTACAGACGAATCTATTATGGAGGTTATGTCGTTAGAGGAGATACCTTGGGAAGATTATCATCACCGATCTTCTTTCTTTCCCCCTTGCCATATGGTAGAAGACCACTTCACCTCCTCGGTTTCATCTGATATAGTCCTCCATCCTCAGTCTCCGATACTCACTTGTAGTGTCGATTCTGAAGGAAATTTATGCAACATTACAAAAACTATGCTTGTAGACATATCAGTGAAACCAGGTGTTTCCGAGAACATTTTCATAGGACAGAACTCTTCACCTAAAGAGGTTCAAACATACACGACCCTTTTCAATGAGTTTAGAGATGTCTTTTCATGGACATATGAAGAAATGCCAGGGATTGATCCCTCTATTGTTGTTGATGAGATAAAAATTTACCCCGATGCAAAGCCCTTTCGTCAGAAACTACGACAGGTCCATCCAAGAAAAGCAGTCATTATTAAAGAAGAATTTGAGAAACTTCTCAAGGCTGGTTCAATTTACCCCGTACCATTAACTGAATGGGTGTGCAACATAGTCCCTGTGAACAAAAAATAGGGTACTATTAGGGTTTGTATAAATTTTAGGGATTTGAATCAAGCTTGTCCAAAAGACAACTTTATAACTCCCTATATCGATCAGATAATCGATAACTCTGCCGGAAGCTTTTTTTTCCTTTATGGATGGATTTTTTGGCTATAATCAAATTTAGATTCTTCCATCAAACCAACACAAGACATCATTTATTTTCCCTTGGGGGACTTTTTCTTATCGTAAACTACCTTTCAGTTTAAAGAAAACTGGCACGACATTCCAATGTGCCATGTCCTATGCTTTTCATGGCATTAAACATGTTGTGGAACCCTATCTTGACGACCTTCCTGCTCATTCCAAGCAGCGGGATATTCATGTCGACCATCTGAGAGTTGTGTTTCTTCGATGTCATCATTTTCATATTCATCTAAATCCCCATAAATGTGTTTTTTGTGTAGAAGCTGGCCAACTTCTTGGATTTATTGTTTCCAAATATGGCATCCATATAGATCCCTTGAAAATTGAAGCTATCTTAGCCCTACCTTCTCCCACGAACGTAACTGAACTCCAAAGTTTGTAAGGGAAGGCAAACATTCTACGTCGTTTCATGTACAATTATGTAGAAAGGACACACGAATTCATGAGGTTGCTCAAGAAAGATACCCCCTTCGCCTGGGATGATTTCGCGCAACGCGTGTTTGATAATTTCAAACATGCACTTACCCATGCACCAATGTTGCAACCACCTAATTATGCTAAGGATTATTCCTTGTATGTGGCTACATCCTTATCTACCATAGACATGGTCCTTGTTCAAACAAATGAACACGACTAGGAACATGTCATTTATTACGCAAGTAAGAGTCTTTTGGACTTTGAAACTCGATACTCACATGTGGAGAAACTCACTCTGGCCACGGTCATCGTGGTCCAGAAGTTTCGTCATTATATCTTGATTTGCACCACCATTGTTTACGGAGATTCCAACCCCATGTACTTCGTTCTTACACGGCAAGTGCTTGGGGGAAAATACTCATGTTGGATTGTGATTCTCCAATAATTTGAGTTAGAATTCGCTAAAAAAACTTCTAAGAAGTCTCTCATCTTTGCATAGCTTATATGTGACCTTCCCCATACTACGGAGACTACAGATCCCTTTGATTCATTGCCTGATGAATCATTGTTTCTTATTAGTACAACTGACCCATGGTACGGAGATATCATTTTGTATCTCCAGACCTTACAATACCAGCCCAATGCTTCTCGAGATGAACATCATCGTGTTCGCCACCAGGACAAAATTTATCTTATCTTGAATGATACCCTATACCGCTGTGGTGTCAACTCCATATTACGATGTTTCCTTACACATGAGGAGGCTAAGATCGTTTTAAATGATTTCCATGCTAGAGCTTGTGGCAGTCATCTCTCCGGGTTGGCTACTGCCTAGAAAATATTACGTGTCGGGTATTTTTGGCCTTCTATTTTCAAATATTGCATTGAAACAGTCAAGAAATTCCCACAATGTCAAATGTTTACTTCCAAGAAACGCACACATCCAGCTCTGCTCCATCCTGTTGTAGAAGTTGGTCCCTTTGCAAAATGGGGCATAGACTTCATACACTGTAGACCTACCTCAGCCGAGGGGCATGGCTACATTATTGTGCCTGTGGATTATTTTACAAAATGGGCTGAGGCAATGCCCACATATGCTGAAGATGGTAATACTACTGCATTATTCTTATTCAACCATATCATTGCGAGATTCAAGATTCCTCGAGCCATCATGACCAATCATGGATCACATTTTCAAAACAAAATGATGGCAAAGCTCAGTGTAAAATTAGGGTTTCATCACAATAACTCCACACCATACTATCCTCATGCCAATGGCTAGGTTGATGCTATAAACAAAGTGTTAAAAACAATGCTTCATCAGATGGTAGGGCAAGCCAAGTCAAATTGGAATTTACAACTTTTCTCTACACTCTGGGCCTATAGGACTACTGTTAAAACTTCCACTGTTTTTACACTTTTCCGATTAGTATATGGATTGGAATCCACTTTCCTAATAGAGTGTGAAATCCCTTATTTAAAGCTTGTTGTGGAACTATTACCCAACACCACTATAGATGAAGAAGGATTCTTGTATCTAAACAAACTTGATGAAACTCGACGTGATGCTACCTTAGCTAATGAGGCACATAAACAAAGAATGAAAGTTCAATATGACAGGACTTTCCAACCCCGTTCCTTCAATGAAGGAGACCTAGTCTTGACTTATGACCAGAAGCATGACAAGCTGGGGGCAGGAAAATTTGAGTCTATGTGCTATGGGCCCTATATTGTTTGTTGCATTTTAGAGAAAGGGACATATGAATCAGTTGATTACAACGGGATAACTTTGGGAGAGCCCCGAAATGGGCTCTACCTCAAAAGATACTATTCCTAGGTCATCTAGCATAGGGTATTTGTAAATATTGTTTATAGTTTGTTGTGCATCTTATCTTTGAGAGGTGTGTTTTTTTGTGATTCAAAATGTGTTTTTTCATAAAACCCTACTTATGCACATCTTTTGTCTGATGGACAAATGATTTCCTTCATTGGTTTTGCTGATGGTGCTCATCGATATACAGTTAACCTTGCATCAGCAGCTTGGGTACTGTACTCTCCTACAAGTGATCTGGTGAGTTCATGGGGTGATCTTTTAGGTCCCTCCACCAACAATCTGGAGAAATATCAAGCCATGATCGGATTGTTGAGAGAAGCCCTAGCTAATGATGTAAGGGAAATTAGGGTTTATCTAGACTCTGAACTAGTTGTTCAACAGCTTAATCAAGTCTACACCATCCAAAATCCCATGCTTATTCGTACTTTCCAAAGAGTTATGTTGTTAGAGAGGTCTTTTGAGAAAGTTACATATCAACACATTCCAAGACATTTAAATGCTGTGGCATATTCCCTAGCTAACTATGTCTTAGATTGGCATATTGCTCATTTTTAGAAGTCCATTTTAAACATAAACAACACATGTAAAGTCATTAGTAGATGATCATTTAACACATCACATTTTCTGCACACACAACTGTAAATATAAAAGTTTGTCATAAATATATAAAAATTTGTAGTACCGAGATACAAAATTTGGGCTGAAGCATCTCTAGCTTTCAGTGCCCATTCAAGACCATAAAAAGTTTAGAATACAAATACATAGGGAAAAATATCAAGCTTCGAAGCTTTCAGTAAGACATATACAAAAAGTTAAAATCAAGGCAGACTAATCCTCATGATGCTCATGGTAGCATGCAATGGCTTGGGACACTCTGCGGAGTAGCCTAGAGAACCGTACAGAGACACCTGCAGTATGGTGCTGATAACACCTACGTACCTCCTCAGTAGTCATGTCAGGGATGCCCATAGTCAAGTGTTGTAGGTTATCCTCGAGATCTCCGAGCTCTTCATCAACTTCGGAGCGGTATAACATCATATCCCTGGTACCTGCTCTCCTAGCAATAGGAAAAATCCCTGCTGGACGGACAGATCCAATGTCTGCATGAAAACATTTTTATCTCGGTACTACAAAGTAAAAATGAAATAAATTAAAAAAATTAAAAACACAAGTGGATAATGTATTTTCTTACCTTAGTCATTTCCATGCTTCTCCCTCAGGTAGAGCTAGCTCTAGGTCATCACGGAAGTCTGTCCCTTCATAGGCATAATCCTCCACCATAAGTAACTGGTTTCTCAACCAGGGAAAAAAACCTGACCCATAGCTAACTTTGGGCCCTCCACCTCCAAGGAGAGGCATGGATGTAACCCATGCAAGGATCCTCTGATCCTCAGGATTAATTTTGGTAATGGTCACATGTGGTCTCAGGTGAGGTACCCACTATAAGATAAAGGACATTATCACTTCTTTGTATCCAAATTGCTTCAGCTTTCCTCTTTTGCATTTGTTCAATTGACTCTTCAGACACACCAGCATGCCTTCACACCAGTTGAATACAGTGGGCTCCATGCACTGCAAAGCATATAGCATATGTGATATGCTGGTAAGGTGGGCACCCCTAGTACCTGCCACCTTACCGATAGTATACACCAATGTCCTCAAGGGAATATCTACGAGGGACTTGATCTGTAGCTTCCCCGATTGGGACTCTGTACCTAGTGAGTAATGCTAATCAATAATATCATCCAAGGATCCTTCCCGTCATCGTGCTCCAGATAGAACTATTGGGTTTCCACTCATAGACAAACCGGTTAGAAATAAATATCCTCGACCTCTATAAGTAGGATATGGACTCTCACCACAAAATGCTCCTGGTCGGGATCCCACATATCTATGATATATTATAGCAGCTGGATATGTGCTTTCATTCCAGGTATTTGAAAATACTTAAGAAGCCCACAGTTTCGTAGAGCCTCAATGGTGGTTGGATCATTTGCAACCTGGTTGTCTGGGACTTCATGTTCCCTTTCCTTACAAACTACCATAATGTACCTGTAACATGCAAATTTTGTAGTTAGAAAACATGTCATGGTTAAAATGAAGAAAAGTAAATAAAATGACAAATTGCAAAGCAAGAAGAAAAACATGGAAAATTGTTTTTTCGTGGATTAGGGTTTTGTTTTATTTCTTTTTCCTCCTGTGGTGCTGCTAGACTTTGCCCATAGAGCATCGTGGCACTGCTACCTGTGGCTTACAAAGCATCGGGCTCCTGTCTACTCTGGACAGAGCGCTTATGGTGCCTCTGTCCCAGCTCGACATAGCACCATCAAGGACTCTGCCCGATGGCCAAAGACCTTATGGGAAGAAAACATTAACTCCTAATACAGCCAGAAACCCCTATTGGGATGGCTAATCCCCTACACTACCATTGCAAAAGATAAATCTACCTTCTATCTTAACTTTTCAACTATCAAAAACATTTTAGGAACTTGGAATTAAACAATGGAAAAGAAGCAAAATGACATTTTGTGAACATGGAGGGGGAAAGAAACAAATGCTTACCTCTTCTAAGGAGAATGAAGAACAATGTGGTGAAGAACCCTTACAAAATCACCAGAGGAAACTCTTGTTATCAAAGCCAACTACCAAAACTCACCAATGGTAAAAATATATTACCTACCCTTTCTATTTATAGAATATCTAGAGTTTTAAAAAATACATTATAATTTATTTGATTTTGGAATCCAAATTATTTTGGTAAAAGTGGGTTTTTATTTTTTACTTTCTATAGTTTTGAAAAAATGACTTTTAATGGTGTTTTTTGAGTTTTTCAGGTAAAAATTGGGTCATGGCTACAATGTAATCTATTTTGTCTTTTTCGAGCTTAGAGCAAAACTGAAAAAGTACTGAGCATCATTTTACACTTTTTACATGCTCATTAAAATTCCAGTAGAAAGGTGTCGAGTATAGTTTTTCGCTTTTTTCAGACTCGTTAAAAGTGGATTATGAAAAAGGAACCTAGTTCGGGAGTTAAATTTAAGCTCTTTTCAGTCTCCTCAAAACAAAAAAATATTTCCAAGTGAACTTGTCACGTTCACGCTTGTAAAAGAATCAGAACGGTCGACTAGTCGGGGGTAGGTTATCTCTTTTTCGGACCGACTGGTCTTATTTATGGAAAATGACCTTTTGGAGTTTTCTTAGTCATTTCAGACTCTCTAAACATGAAACGAAAAATGATTTTTCTTTCATCGGACTCGTAAAACAAAACGATGAAAGGCCCTATTTGGAAACGAACCCCTCCTTTCTCAGGTTCATGAAAAATATGAGAATGGACTCGTCATTTGATCAGATTTAATGAGTGTTTGATACCCTCTTTGGACTCGTAAAAATGAAAAGGGGCACTCACCTTTCGAGGTGGGGAAATTAAAGGAAAGGGGAATGGTTTTCATTTTTTTATGTGGCAGTAATCTACATTCCACCTTTAAACATGGCACCTGTCTGCATTTTCTTATTTGAATAGTTGGGTCTTCAGCTTGTCTCCGAGTCGATCCACTTTTGTGAGTCACCTGACTCCTTTGAGTCAATTCAAATAATGATTTGTCACATTCCTTGCATTGCACCTGCTTCTATTCTCGTTAAGTCAATGTTTCCAATTCATGTGTCGTGCCGTCAAACTGTTTAAAGGATGTCTCTCCCAGAAAAATAACTCATCAGTAACTTCACTTGTCCTTGAAAGTCGGTCATTTTTGAGTTAGTCCCATTACTTAAAATCAAATTTTGTTCCTATTTTTGTGTCACTGATGTGGGAATCATCATGGCCCTCCTGTGACAAGTCTATTCCTGTCGACTTCAAATCATTATCCAGGAATTAGACCTAGAAATCTAGAAAGTACCTTGGGCATGAATGCCTCAATGGAAGGCTACCTCAATTTCAACATGAGTTTACATCATTGACTCTTGATTGAAATATCTCATCGAGTGTTCAAATCCAAGTCCTTTATTCACATTCAATAGTATGTATTGAGATACCTTGGGAATCATTGACATCAATGGTGGTTTCCCTCACACTTGTTAACAGTTTACATCTTTGACTAGTAATCAAGTGGTTTCTACCATGTTCGACATCAAGGCATTGTAATCACATGGTTAGATTCGTATCGTTTGGGGATTGAAATGAAGACCCTCACTGGTTAGTCTAACATCATCATTGCATATGCTCAAGTTGTGTTTGGACATCATTTAGAGTCATGACATGGATCCAAATTTTATGTTTGGTGGCTGTGTTCCATATTGAGGCTAAGAGACATGGATCTACTTTGTATATTTTGTAGCTATGTCCTACCTCCTATAGCAGTTATTCATGGATCTACAGTGTATTATTGGTAGACATGATGTGGTCATTATCATAGATCTGCAGTGTATTGGTCTACAACTATGTCCGGTTTGGATGAGGTCAGTTACTGGTCCTGTATGAGTTTGTCTCTCTTTTCCTTTGTATCAGATGGAAAAATTTGCAAACTATTTCACCTTTCACCTTCTTCTAGCTTCATACTTTGGGGGGCATTCTGTTACACTTGGAAATCTCACATTGCTTAGTAACCTCCATGAGAATGTCACTTTTCCTTTCAACCTCCCAGAAAGCCTTGCTTGAGTCACCTTGGTCACTTTTTTCCCAGGCATAGAAGGGGCAACACTTTCTTGTTTTTTGCACAGAGCATCGGCGAGGCTTGTCCCAGTTGAGAAAAAAGCGTCATTTGGGCCTCTTCTTTGGAAAAAACCATAGGTATGTGCCTTTGTTAGTTTTTCTAAGAGTGTCAGTGGTCAATAAATGAGAAAAAAATATGTTTCTAGAATATTCCATGCGTAAACCTCCATAGGGTTAGTTCCTATATGCTTGGGAGAGGTGGCATTTGCCTTCCTCACCTATAAGGATCTCATCCTATCTTTTTTCCAAGTCATCTCTTGAGTTCTAGGCTTGTAAATGGAGCCTTCATGAGGAGAGTGGGGAAGGCCAGGAAAAGCACCCTTATAATGCTAGTTTGAAGTCTGAATCAGAGGAAAAGTTGAGTTAGCTTGTGACTGGAGAGGTCTTCATAGTCATAGATGATAGGATATTGTAGAAATTCTTGTTGAGATCGAAGCCATCAACATCAAGGCTTTTGGTTGTACTTCTTTCTCATCCATATATTAATACAAAGACATCTCTCTTTCCTATATTTGATTGTATTGATTGTAATTAGATATTATTGGATTCCTTGATCACCAATATGAATAGTCAATTTATCATGATGCTCTCGTCCCTTGTGTTTGTCTTGTGATCTATTTTGCAAGTACTGAACTATTGCAAGGACTTTTTGGAAAGAAGACAAGCGGATCTTAGGTTGAGGTATATTGTCTTTCATATTACTTGATTTGATTATTCAAGGAAAGGATATGTTGTTGTGTCTTTTTGTTCTGTAGTGGTGACTTACATTGCAGAGGAACAAGCAGTGTCCACACTGATTGAGAATTCCTGATAACAATGAACACGGGCATTGGGAAATGGTAGAGTGACAACTGGTGGAGCGAGAGAGATGTGTGAATGGGACATGAGCATAAGTGAGGTGGTTGCAGCTACAGATCCAAAATCGAGAAGGAAAGAAAGAGGACGCAACATATGGGGAGGTTGACGTAGTGGATGGGGGATGTGAACAGGTAGCATGGAGAAGGAGTAGTGGATGCAACATGTGGTAGCTAGTGTGTATTGTCTTAGCGGTTTGGATTTAATAAATTTCTTCTTCTGTGATAACCTTAGTTTCCAACGATTACTTGTTCAACAATTTCTATGATAACCATAGTATCTTGAAGTCTTCTACCTTTTTAATATTTTGAATGGCCAAAGACCTGATTTTGGTCAAAGACCAGTTTCAGAGAACCTATGAAAAAATATGTTTTAACCAAAAGGCATAACTGTTGAATGCCCAAAAAAGGCTCTGATACCAATGAAATGACAAAATCATTTCAGAAACAACAAAATCATTCTTATACAAATACCCAGTGCAAATAATGCAGATAATCCATGAAAGGAAAAGTAATATAATATATAATTGATAAGATGAGCCATGTTTTACAATTACATTGTCGCGGGTTTTATAAGTCATTTTGCACCTTTTCAACATAAGTCATGTCTTTTGACTTTTCATAATTATTTATTTGTTTATTTTTTTCTAATTAATATTAATAATTAATGATGATTTATATTATTATTTTCATATAACAACTTCTGCCTTTCCCACCTCGCTTGGCCCATCATATTTTTCATAATCCAGAAAAGAGAAAGAATTTGTTCATAGAGACTAAGTCTTCCTGCATTGGTTCCAAGATCCAAAATCCAATATTTGACTTTACGACATTCCTCGTGCAGGGTTTCCCTGTTAAGCTCCTACCAAAGCTTCTATTTAACCGTCATGATCCTATGTTGGATGATATTAGGTAATACCAGTTCAAACATGCATGCCTCCCACATAACTTTCTTATGATCTTGAGTCACCCGACAGTTCCCTTCCTATGGAACCATCTCCCTCTTTCTCCTCCCTCGTCTCACTACCATAATGTCCTCCTCGTTATCCCTATGGTTAGCTTCCATTCTACTTGTAACCAGAAATACTTCAACACTAAAGACAACGTGCATGGAGAGTTGAGTTTTGCATTGATGTCTTTCTTCACCACCTTTCCATCCTCTATTAGAAACTTACCATATTGGGCCATGACGAAACTTGTACCTAGCATGAAAACCATCTTATGCTCCATGGTCCTTCGGGGATAGTTCCCATGCGCTCGACCAGATCCTCCACCTCCCTCACTCATTACTGCACTCTCGCCTATTGATTTGAAAAAACCTTGAAGGTATCGCGATAACCTGACATTTAATGCTTATCTTCCTTTCCCACGAATTCACGACTAGCTCACAAGAAGCACTCCGCACCACATAGATGGGATCGAGCCCACCTGTTTTCCTTCCCTTTCTCTATCATGAATTCACATCATGTCCTTATCATTAGTTAATACACCTGACCCAAGTTTTCATATCAGTTACATCCAACTGTTGAATGTTGATGTATTTGTAACTTCGGAATGTATTCACTTGTATATCTTATGTATTGTACCCCGGTATTTATTCTGGGAAGTATCAGTAATGTAATTGAGTCATGTCATGCCCCAATGTTCCTATTGGTAGATTCAATAATGTAAACAAGTCATGTAAATTCATAGAGTGTAACCCTCCTTATTGATAAAGGGTTAAAGTCCCTGTGGTTGTGGGGCCCTAGGGTTATTAGACTCTCCTAGAGAAGTCGTCCCTAGTGAGTTATTGTCAAGTCAGGAATTAGTATAAATAGAGAGGGAGCCTCTCTATTTAACATACATTCATACATATTCACTCACACTCAGTTGTAGCGCATAACTGAGAGAGAGAGAAGAAGCTGGGACAAGAGAGAGAGAGACTACTACTGTCGGGAGATCATCTTACTGATTTTGGGTTTTACTTTTGGTGTTGATTCTATCTCTGAGGAAGTTGTGGGTTTTTATCCTTTATGGTTTCCCCAAGGAAAATCTTTTTTTTCATTGTCTCATGTGATTGATTGTTGTGCTTGTTATTCTCTCAGATAAGATCCTAAGATCATATAGCTTAAATGTTAAAAATCTAACATGGTATCAGAGCTAACCTGAGAAGAAGACACTGTGCAACTTCTGAAGCTAGGGCTTCCTATTTTTTCGATCTCTCTCCACATATTTTCAGAAAAAGAAGGCTAGGATGACTCTCCTCTCTAGGGCACATATTTTTGTCGAAGCAGAATCTAATTCTGAGCATTTTCAGTTTTTGACCCGACACTATTACCGAAAATTAGGGCTTCCCACATATGTGGAATTTTTGAGTGAGCCCAGACCTGGATTGATCTCCTCCCCAAAATAAAATTTTAGAGATCAAGATCAAATTTTTGGTTGGGTATAACTCCAGGAAAGTCAAACCCTAGATCTACTCCTGTACTAGAAAACCAGCTCTGCAAAAATTCAACTCCAGATCCAGTTCAGACATCTTAACCTGGTAAGATCTAAATCTTTTGTATTTCCATTTGAGTTTCTATGTTAAGATGTCTCATCATACCAATCTTGATGAAAATCTTGAGGGAGCTAATAACTTTCGATCTTGGAAGTATAGGATCTCCTTGGTCCTGGAAGAAAATGAGTTGGACTCTTACATCAATGAATAGGTTCCAGTTCCAGAGGGAGATGAGACTAAGGCCTTACACACGAAGAAATTGGTCATGGATAAGAGGATTATTTCTGATTCAATCAAGGATCATCTCATACCTCAAGTGTCCTCTCTAAAGACACCTAAAGAGATATTTGATGCACTGACCAAGTTATTTGAAGGGAAGAACATAAACCAGAAGATGACTCTGAGAAACCAATTGAAGAATGTAAAGATACAGAATGCAGAGACCATCCAGTATTACTTTACAAGCGTCTCTCAGATCAAGGAACAACTTAAAGCGGTAGATGAAGAAGTAGAGAATGCATAAATTATGATGACCACCCTGAATGGTCTCCCTAGGGCATGGGACTCTTTCATTCAAGGGATTTGTGCCAGAAAGAAGCTAGTCAAGTTTAGCAGACTGTGGGAGGAGTGCTCACAAGAAGAAGCTCGAATATTAGCTCGATAAGAAAAGATGGGAAGTGAAGATAAAGCTCTCACAGTGCAATTCAAGAAAAGAAGAACATACCATCACAGATGTAAGCACTCTTGCCAGAAGAATAACACTATAAAATATAACAAATATTTGTCTAAGTTCATTTGCAATACATGTGATGAAAGAGGACACCTTGCAAGAGATTGTCCTAGAAACAAAGATAGATCTCGAAAGAGGAAGGGAAACAAGAAAAGACATCATGCTCATGCTGCAGAATATTATGAGCCTTCCAAGAAGAGAATCAAACAAGACAGTGAGGATTCTTCAAGTGATGAAGAATATGTTTTGATTTCTGTTCTCATGGGAAACATCACACATGGAAGCAATGATTGGATTATAGATAGTGGGGCTTCCAAACACATGAAGGGATTCAAAGAATAATTTGTGAAACTATCAGAACATGAATCACCCCAGGTGAAACTTGGGGATGACTACCAGTATCCAATAAAAGGTAGTTGAGAATCCTCCTTTAAATTAGACTCTGGAAAGTCTATGAAAATAAAGGATGTCATATTTGTACCAGGACTAAAGAAGAACCTTCTCTCCATCTCTGCATTAGATGCAAAAGACATGAGAGTTGCATTTATAGATGGCCAAGTTCTCATGTGGCCAAAAGGAAATACTATTGACAATGCAGTAGTAATTGGAGAACAAGAGGGAGGACTATACATATTAAAGGGCCAACTAGAACAAGCTTTGGTTCATGACTCAGTAGAACCAAATGAACTTTGGCATAGAAGGATTGCACATGTGCACTATAAGGTACTACCACTTGCAATCAAAGCTATTGAAGGTCTTCTAGAAATACAAGCAAACCATGAAGGAGTATGCAAGGGATGTGCGAAAGGAAAGAACACAAAGAAGATGTTTCCAAGTAGTGAAAGAAAAGCTAAAGGAATCTTGGAAATCATTCACTCCGATGTCTGCGATCCAATGTCATCCAATTCATTAAGTGGGCATGTATACTATGTTTCTTTCATTGATGATTTTTCTAGGAAGACATGGATATACTTCATGAAGAACAAAGATGAAGTATTCATCAAGTTCAAGGAATTCAAAGCCTTGATCGAAAACTACACATAGAAGAAGATCAATATTTTTCGATCAGACAATGGCGGAGAATTCACATCAAATGAATTCATGGAATTATGTAGAGATTCGGGGATTAATACGGAGTTGAGCGCTCCATATAATCCACAACAGAATTGGGTTGCAAAAAAGAAGAATAGAACGATCATGGAAGCTACAAGGGAAATGCTTCATGATCAATATCTTTCCATGCATCTATGGGAAGAAGTGGCTAGAACAGCTGTGTATGTACATAACTGTACTCCACATAGAGTACTCGAGAACAAGACACCTAAAGAAGTTTTTTTTGGAAAGAAACTAGAAGTCAGTCATCTCAAAATATTTGGATATCCAGTATACATTCACATTCTGAAAGAAAAGAGGACAAAGTTAGATCCTTTAGGAAGCAAGGGTATATTTGTGGGATACTCTGAAAGCTCGAAGGATTATAGAATATACTTCCCAGGATTGAAGAAGATTGAAATCAGGAGGGACGTAACATTTGACGAAGACTCAGCTTACAACAAATCCAGATAGAGACCTGCTAAAGAAACAGAAGTACCCAAAATTCATGACACAACCATGAACGATGCAACTCAAGAAGAAGATAGAGAAATAAAAGAACCTCAAGAACCTATATATCCACCTTAGAAGAAGAATCCTCACAAGAGGAAACCTACTTGGGTACGAGAGGCTATCCAAGGTGCAAAAAGATATGGGGCTCTAGAAGAGATACACAGAGAAAGGAAAAGAACCAAGTTCTGCTCTAGTTATGTAGCCCTATTATGTGACTTCATCGATAAAGAACCTTCCAACTATGAAGAAGCGACAGAAAAGAAAGAATGGAAGGATGCTATGATCAAAGAGTATCAATTGATCATGAAGAATGATGTTTTGGATGTTGTCCCAAGACCAAAGGGGAAGTCTGTTGTAACTTCCAAATGGATCTATAAGATCAAGCATGTTGCAGATGGGTAGCATAGAGAAATATAAAGCAAGATTTGTGGCTCGTGGTTTCTCCCAGAAAGAAGGAATATATTATGATGAGACTTTTGCTCATGTAGCCAGATATAATTCCATCAGATCAATACTTACTTTAGCTGCAGTAATGAAGTGGAAAGTACACCAGATGGATGTCAATACAACTTTCTTGAATGGTGTAGTAGAAGAGGAAGTATATGTGGATCAGCCACTCGGTTTTGAGACACATGACAGAGAGACTCATGTGTGTAAGTTAAATAAAACCATGTACAGTTTGAAACAAGCACCCATGACATGGTATGGTAGAATTGACAGCTTCCTATCTAGTTTGGGATTTACCAAGAGTACAGTAGATTCCAACCTTTACTACAAGGTTGAAGAAGGGAACCTAGTGATACTCCTACTGTATGTAGATGATCTATTTGTAAGAGGTGAGGATGGGTTGATTGCCGATACAAAGAGGAAGCTTGCTACTGAGTTTGAAATGAAGGACTTGGGTATGATGCACTATTTTATAGGCATGAAGGTGTGGCAGAATGTAGATGGAATTTCCCTGGGACAAGGGAAGTAGGCAGTAGAGATCCTGAAGAGGTTAGGGATGATGGACTGCAAGGCCATGACCACACCTATGGCATTGAACCTGAAGCTATTGAGTTATGCTTCATCAGAATCGATTGATGCTATGATGTATCGTCAGATGATTGGGTCCTTAATGTACCTGACGAATACGAGACTAGATATTTTCTTTTCTGTGAACACATTGATCCAGTTCCTGGCGGATCCGAGACATGTTCAATCGATTGCTACAAAGCATATTCTGAGGTACCTGAAGGGTACAGTTGATTATGGGCTCAAGTATGAAGTGAATCAAAATATTAATGTGGAAGGTTATGTGGATTTGGATTGGGCAGGCAGTGCCACTGATAGAAAGAGCACTTTAGGATGTTGCTTCCGTATGGGATCAGGTGTTATCTCCTAGTTTAGCAGGAAGCAATCTTTTGTGGCACTGAGTACAACCGAAGTAGAGTATGGTGCATCTTGTTCAGCTAGTTGTGAGGCAGTGTGGCTGAGAAAGCTACTGTCTGACTTATTTGATCTCCATATGGATGCTACTTGTATATATTACGACAAATAGAATTGTGTGAAGCTGTCAGAGAACCCAACGTTCCATGATAAATCAAAGCATATTGAGATCAAATATCACTATATCAGGGATATGGTGCAAAGAGGAGTAGTGAATCTCCAATATGTTGCAACAGACGAGTAGATAACTAATGTACTGACCAAACTATTAGCCAGAGTAAAGTTTAATTACTTCAAGGAGAATCTTGGTGTTCTCCATATCGAGGTTCTCTCCAAAGGGAATCGATGTGTCCATTGGAATTTTTGAAATGGTAGAAGGCTGAGATTCACATGATCATATGTAAGTGAAGAGATGCTCTGATGTGATTGTGGGTTGTGTTACCACATGATCAGTGCAGAGATATTCTGATATGATTGTGGGATGTGCTCCCACATGATTAGTGCAGAGCCATTCTGATGTGATTGAGGGATGTGTTCCCACATGATCAGATATAAGTGCAGAGATATTCTGATGTTATTGTGGGATGTGTTCCCACATGATCAATGTAGAGCCATTATGATGTGATTGAGGGATGTGTTCCCACATGATCAGTTGTAAATGCAGAGATATTATGATGTGATTGTGGGATGTGTTCCCAAATGATCAGTGCAGAGCCATTCTGATGTCACTATGGGATGTAATCCCACATGATCAGATGTCAGTGCAGAGCCTTTCTTACAAGATGATGTTGGATGTAAGTGCAGAGCCTTTTTGACAAGATGATGTCGGATGTAAGTGCAGTGCCTTTCTGACAAGATGAGGTTGGATGTAAGTGTAGATCCTTTCTGACAAGATGACGTCGAATGTAAGTGCAATGCCTTTTTGACAAGATGAGGTCAGATGTAAGTGCAGATCCTTTCTGAAAATATGAGGTCGGATGTGAGTGCTGGGCCTTTCGGACATGGATTTTGGATGTGTTCCTCCCATGGTTAGATGTGAGTGTTGGGCGTACCTTTATAACATGGTTCTTGGATGTGCTCCTACCATGGTCAAATGTAAGTGTTGGGCGGGCCTTTCTGACATGGTTCATTCCATGGTCAGATATAAGTGCTGAAGATGATGAAGACCTACATGAAGGCTAGGCCTATAACCAGCATGAAAAAGGGATAGATCTGTAGAACTTCCTGTGACATGTAGAATTGAGATAGCACCAGTGATGATGATCCAGTGATGATCTAGTAGTGATGATCTAGATTAAGTGATGATCCAGACTTGATGATGATCCAGTGATGCTCCAAATCAAGTGATGATCCAGACCTGATGAAGATGACTTGAAGATGAATATGACTTGAAGATGGAGATGAATTGATGATGATCTAGATGATATAGAGAAGAAGACTTGTGCTGATAAATTGTGTTGAGAGAATACCTTCCTAGTTAAGAGGGAGTGGTGATGTATTTGTAACTTTGGAATGTATTCACTTGTATATCTTATGTATTGTACCCAGATGTTTATTCTGGGAATTATCTGTAATGTAATTGAGTCATGTCATGCCCCGATGTTCCTATCAGTAGATTCAATAATGTAAACAAGTCATGTAAAGTCATAGAGTGTAACCCTCCTTATTGATCAAGGGTTAAAGTCCCCGTAGTTGTGGGGCCCTAGGGTTATTAGAATCTCCTAGAGAAGTCGGCCCTAGTGAGTTATTGTCAAGTCAGGAATTAGTAAAAATAGAGAGGGAGCCTCTCTATTTAACATAAATTCATACATATTCACTCACACACAGTTGTAGCACATAACTGAGAGAGAGAGAAGAAGCTGGTACAAGAGAGATAGAGACTACTGCTGTCGGGAGATCATCTTACTGTTTTTGGGTTTTACTTTTGGTGTTGATTCTATCTTTGAGGAAGTTGTAGAGTTTTCTCCTTTATGGTTTCCCCAAGGAAAATCTTTGTGTTCATTGTCTCATGTGATTGATTGTTGTGCTTTTTATTCTCTCAGATAAGATCCTAAGATCATATAGCTTAAATGTTAAAAATCTAACATTGACACAAACCCATCCAACAAAACCAGTAGACATGGGTTCCCACTATGTCGACACCCAAACCACCATGATCTCCCTGAGCATCGGCCCATATAGGTTTTACCCTGTCCAGTAACACCCACAGAGCAGATGAAGTCTCACCTGAGATGTTTGAGGGAGAGATGACAGAACCAAGTTTCTGTAGAATAGAGGAGAACAACATGACATCAACTTAGAAGTTTAGCACAAAATTAATAGATCTTTCAACATATGCATTCATTCTCATTCTTCAACAAATCGCATCATTCAAACATAATTGCAATAGACATATTGATGCGCAAACAGATCCAACATGATAATATCATCTGAAATAGGAAAACATTGCATCATAGATCCATATAATAGATTCACATAACATTAATCATTGAGTTGTAGAAAATAATAAAACATAAAAGAACACAGTAATTCAAATCAACTTCTGCCTTGTCATATCACTCCCACACAAAATCACAGATTCAAAACAGTTCACATTTCAACAAGTGCTCTCAAAAGTACTAAAAAGGCACTAATATCGCTCATGTATAGCTTGATAACCAAATCTAACTCTTACGATTCAACATCTACTTATAGGCTTGCACCTTTACATTCAAGGTCCACTTAGACAAATTCTAACTAATTCTTAACTGACTCTACAAAATAATGACCAATACCCACAAAATATGCTCCAAAACTACAAAAGGTGATACCAAATATTCTATTTTTTTCCTTGTGTGTCATCTTTCACTTGCGCGGTGTCTTTGTGCTTGCGCATCATCCACGATGATATGCAACTAATATATCCAAACCCATTTCCAACATGCCCTTGACACTATATTGTGGCTCTCCCTCTAGCCACGCTAGTTGGACATGGTGTACTTATTAATTTTGATCTTGAAATCTACATGCTACTGATTAATCTCCTTCACCTGTGCTTTAACTCTATCCACTATTTCCGGGATCTTCGTTAGATCATGTGTGACTGGTTTCTCCACACCATTTTCTCAGCAATCTCCTTTTTTCCTTCTTTTGCTTCCTGTAACACAGCAAGTGCTTTTCTATAAAGTTGCGCACCAATGTCCTATAACTCCTCTAGTTGTTTAGTGTGCTTTCGCTGAAATTCCTGTGCCTTTCCAACGCGTTGTTGCAACTCCTTCAGCTCTACTGATCAAGTGAACTAAACCATCAACGGCATCATTCTCAGTGACATCTTCAAGGTCACAAGTTTTCTTCTGCTTCCTGCAACTGTGTGGTTAGTTGCGATAACTATTCTTCTTGGACTATGCTTCCCCAGAATTGTGTGGTCGCGTCTGTCACTTTCTTGGCCTCCTGCTCCATCTTGTCGAGCTGTGTTTCCAGATCTTCAATTTCTCCCTTTTGTGCTTCTATTTTCTCTGGTGGTGTGGCTGGGTGCACTAGAGTCTCCAAAATATTATTCTCACTCTGCGATTTGGAAATAAAGGCCCCGGTTCGTTGTGCTCTTGCCACCGCATATAGCTCTGTAGTTCTCTCCAAGACATACTAATAAGCATCCCAAATTTTGCTTCCAACTTGAATTTGTTGTCGAATAGATGTGCCTTCTCAACAACAAGGCAGTCTTGTTCCTTATTCAGTTCTATAATTTATGTTGTTCTCTTCGCCTTCAACTCCTATTACGCTTTCTTCAATCCTTCGATCTTCTATTCTTTCCCTTCTAGCAACTTCTCTTTTTCTTGTTGCAATTCCTTGACTTTTTTCTGCGCTTTCTTCTCTTTCTCCTGCGACCATAAGTATAGATCGCTCATTTTCTTCTATCTGTCCGCAAATTCCTGGTTGGAAACACACTTCATGTGTACAAATGTCTGCATGGAAAGCACATTGATATCTAATGATATGTCCTGCAACTGTTGCAAGGAGCTATTCAAGTCCTCTCTTCTAGCACCAATCGCAGGAGGGGGAATTTGAACATTCCTAACCCAAGGATCAGTGTTGATTGACATGAAATCCTGCACAGTCATGCTTTCTGGCGCTCTCTTCAAGACAACATCATATATTGAATCAAGTTTTGTTCTTACCTCTATGAATCCCACCTGCAAAGACTTCATCATTTATTTTTCTTCTGCATCGGTTGCATCTGTAATGAATTTGAAAAGACGGTTCAACTGTGCCTCTAATGTTGATGCAGTGCTACTACTTGCACCCTTCTCCATGCACCTCTTTGTTATTAGTTCATTGAATATGCAATGTGCTTCTGGGTTAGTAGGTGTTTCTGTTGATGATTCCTCATCAGACTCATGTTGAATTTGCTGGTCATCCTTTCATACTGGTTCAACAGGTGCATCCATCAAGGGTCCCATCGAGATTTCTACCAAACTGGATGGTTCGTTCCATTCTACAAGCCAATCATTAACCATGGCTTCCAATTTTGTATCAGACACTTTGTACCGCATCGGAAACCATTGCTTTTCTGGGTCACTTCACACTTGGAAGTGAATGGAATGTGGTCCAATGGAGAACCACGAAATCTTTTGATACTTTTTGGTAGCTTCCTTAGATATTCTTGGGAATTTCACTGCTGCTACCTACAGTGCTTCCCAATAGATCCAAAATTGGATCGCACAATCTGCCAATCTTTTTGCTTCTTTTACCCACCATATATTTTGATACCATTCCCCCTTGCATATCTCTATCGCTTTGACATCCATGCCTTGGCAGTCATCTGGCTCCATCCAAGCCACTAACGCAATCAAGATCAGTATCCAACTATACCTCTATCACTTTGACATCCATGCTTGCACCGCCACTGCATCCTCTGCCAACTGGTTCATATGAAAGAGTGACCAGTTCATTTGTATGACTTGTGCACACATCTCAACACATGCAACCACCCCCGAACTACATTGGACGGGGTAGTTTTTCCTGACCACTTTACTGGCCAAAATCCTTGTGCCAATGTGTAACGCGTGGTCATTGATAGTATCAATGTGGTACACCCTCCCATCGCGCTCTAAAGCATAGAGCTTCTTCAATGTCATCGCCAACTTCTTGTCATTTTCTTTTCCTCAGAAATACTACGAGCGGTCTGGCCCATCCTTGGGTAGCCCCGTTATTTCTAAAATCAACCCCGCCGTGACTTCAACTAATGTATTCAACCACAAAAATCCTCCATGGAAGCATGCCAAAAGCTACTTCATACACGCATTGACTTTGTTTGGATGCCCAAAGTGCGACATGTTGATAAAACCTAACAAGACGGATCTATCCATCCTACATTCCCAATCGTGCGAAATTCCCCCTATCGAGTTGCCTCCTACCGCTACCATTGGCATGCATGGCTTGTTCGCGGCATCCTCTAGTGTGAGCAAGTCATGATCTCCGTATTTTATCTGCATCAACACATGCACAATGTTAGAAGTGCATACCATCCCTTGTGGTATCACTGACATCCTTATCAGATACTTCTGATTTTTAGTGGGCTTCTTGGCCTTCACACCCGACCAACTAAGAGGTATATGTCCAGGGATGTCATTAACAGACACTCCTGCTCAAACCACTGATTCCACGATTCCCAAGCTCGATGGACCTATCTGCACGGTTTCTTCTCCTTGCGCCCTTATGGACGTTTTGGTCTGTCTCTTCTTCGGTGCCGAAGAGCTAGGCTTCTGCCCCTTTCTCTTCCTCTTCATTACCAATGATGATCTTATTGGAATAATGGATACTTATTCCATAATTGTCACTGGTTTGATGGGTGAATCCCATTCACTTGAACTATCTATCACGACTGGGGAAATATCTATCACGACTGGGTCACTCTGCATGCCGCACTAATGCCCCGCGAGACTTAACAGTTACTCAACCTCATGGAACTTAAAAATGCACTCAAATCACTCAAATTCTCTTGGAAAATCATTCTATACTCTACAACTTAGCTCAAATTCTACAAATTTGAATCTCAACTCAACCTTGCACAATGGTGAATTCCAACCATGTTCATCCCTGTATTATAGGATCAAGTCGATCCATCGATCATCATGACCGAATCATTCCAATCATCACGACCAAATCTGCCATTAACGATCCGAATCCGCCGACGATTTTGTCAATCCAACGGCCAGATTGACCATAAACGTGTGTCGCTTCAACAAGAGCCACTAGCTAACTTCTTTTAATTGTCTTCATTTATTGATGACTTGACTATGTCATGACCCTGTGGCCATTGTAGCATGAACTCCTAATTGCGCTACTACTCCTATTCTTGCGCAACCACTTCCTCCCGGCACAGCCTCCTTCTTTCTATCCATCCTTCCTACTTTTTTTTAGTGTGCAGTGCCTCAAGCATTGTGGGATTCTGAGCTTGTCCGATAAGGCTTCAACCTACTACCATTCACTAGCTTTGGAAGCATCACTCCATCTAACTATTGCAGTTGAATTGCACCTCTAGAAGTAATGGAATTAACAAGATATTGACCTAACTAGTGCATCTGTAACTTACCCCGATGCTTCATGAACTTGCTGTTGTATAACAACGCCAAACCTCCTTGCTGAAACTGTTTATTCTTTATGTGGCGATCATGCCAAGCCTTCTGTCAATCCTTCTCGACTTGATGGTGGAAACCCATAACAAAGCGATCTTCCTTGAGCTAAACTAACTGGTCTAATTGTTCTTCCAGTGTCTCTTCATCATCCATGCCTGTCACTACGGCAATGCGCAGACTCAGAACAACATACTCCATAGGCATAACTGCATCTTGCCCATATACCAATTTGAACGATGTTTGTTAATCTCTTGCAAGTGGTGTGATATTCCCACAAGACTGCTTGAATATTCAAATCCTAGTCATCTCATTTTGCATTACATACCTTCGTAAGCGCGTGCTCTAATATTTTGTTGAATTCCTCCGTCATCTCGTTCACCTATGGATGATACCGGGTACTCTTCTTGTGTTGTATCTATAGCTCCTCCATCAATGCGCTTATTGCGTGATTGATAAAGTGACTCCCTTAGTCGCTCATTAATATCATTGGAAATCCAAACTGCATCACGATGTTATCAAATAAGAACCTTACTGATGTTGCAGCGGTGCAATCCACAACTGGTGTGGCCTTTTCCCATCTTGTTAAATAATTTGTCGATGTAATGATATACCGTGCACCATTTCTCTTTCCAGGTGGGTTGATTGGTCCCACAAAGTCCACGACCCATTTATCAAATGGACGCAATGTCACCTAAGGTACCAACGACATCTCATCCCTCCTTGATGGCTTTCCAAAATATTGACATACATCGCAACTCCGCTCATAATCTGCCGTATCATTATGCAGAGTGGTCCACTAGAGCCCTGCATGAAGTACCTTCCTTGCAGTAGCTCGACCTCCATAGTGTCCACTAGCAACTCCCGCATGTGCTTCTACCAAAATTTTCCCTTGTTCATGCGGTAGGACACATCGCCACAAAATATCATATGGTCCTAGATTATATAGTTGTCTAGCAATCAATTGGAAATATGAAGCCTTAACCACCAACTGCTTCTTCTGACTTGTGAAATCCGTCGGTGCAATTCTTGTTGCCAAAAACTAAATTATTTCATCATAATAATAATCTTCCAAGTCAACTTTGAACAATCGCGCATCTGGAAATCCATCTTCAATGTTTGTTGGCTCTTTTCCTATCTCAATTTTGGATAAATGATCAGGTCTAGCATTCAAGGGACCTGGAATCACAATTATATCAAAATCAAACTCCTGAAAGAGAAGTAGGCAGTGGCATATCTTCCCCCCCAACACACGCTTATTGACTAGGTATTTCAACGCAGAATGATATGTAAACATCTTGAAATGACTTCCCAATAGGTAATTCTTAAACTTCTATAGTGCATATACCATCGCCACACCTTCTCTCTCTGTGGTCATATAATTTTTCTTTGCAGGGGACAACTTCTTACTAGTGAAAGAAATTGGGTGATCTAGATCTCCTTCTCCTGGTTGCGTGAGCACCAATCCTAGCGCAACAGATGATGCATCCACATGAACATGGAAATCCTTGTCCCAATCCAGAAAAAATAGTATCGGTGTAGAATCCATCTTGGCTTTCAGTGTGTCAAAACTTCCTTGACACTCTTGACTCCATACAAATGTTGCATCTTTCTTCAACAACTTTCTATCGGTGCTATGATCACAGCATACCCTCCTATGAAATTTAGATAGTACCCAGTGTACCCCAACATCACTCTAAGCATATTTACATTTGTAGGCAGCGATAACCTCAAAATCAGCATAATCTTCATAGGGTCAACCAACAGTCCTTGCTTGAAAATGATGTGACCCAACAAAATCCCGAAAGGTGCGCAAAATATACACTTCTTTGAATTAAGTGCAATATGATGTTGTCGACATCTCTCCAACATCAGTCACAAGTCTTCTAGATGGTCTCTAATCAACCCATAAACTATCGAGTCATCCATATAAACTTGCAAAAACTTCTGAATGAAATATTTGAATGTAGCGACAACAACTCGGGAAAATATCACAGACGCATTCTTCAACCTTAAAGGCATCAAAGTATACTGAAAGCAACCCCATTAAGTAACAAATAGTTTTTTCTGTCGATCCTCTTTTGCAATCCTGATCAGGTGATAGCCAAAAAACCCATTTGTGAAAGAATACATCTCCTGACCTCCCACTCCTTCTATAACTTCATCAGTAAATGGTGTCAAAAATGGATCATGCATCCATGCATCATTCAATTTTATAAGATTGAAACAGATCTGAACTTCACCCGTTTTCTTGTCTTGGATCACCATAGGACTGATCCATTCTTACTCTTCAACTGGCTCAATTATTCCAGCATCCAACATCCTATCAATATCAACTTTTACCCTCTCCTTGTATCACAGATTTAGGCGATATGGTCGCAGCCTTACTGGTTTCGCATCTGGTTTAAATGGGATCTTCATTTCCCCTAAATCTCCTAGTATCCCCTTCATCTCAGAAAAATTCATCAGGAACAAATATTGGAATTCATGCAACAAGTATGTAATCTTTGCCATCATTTCTTCATACTAGTAGTCTCTGACACTTGCAAACTTTGGGTTATCTTCTGTCCCAATGTTGACCTTCCTTATCTTCAATGACTAATTCATGGGATCCATCGGTATAGCCAGTGCTGTGACATCCTGACATCCTTCCATTTCTGAAATATTGATATTTCGCATATCATCATCATCTTTCTCTCCTGACACATTATAACATTCCATTATCGACTGCATGTGACAATGCACATGCGAATCCACTGGATATGCGACTGGTACTACCTTTAGAACAACATTGTAGATAAGCTGCAGTGCATTATGGACATCTGGATTGGCATCTGTGAAACTGAAGGTGTGATTAAAGAAAACTGTCAACACCTCCCAACTGGTGATCTCTCTATGCAACTGAGCTGATACATACCAAGATCGCGACATTTCATCCAATTTGTGGACAAATGCATGGACCCAGTCATCCCTTGGTCGCGATTCCCACAAGGTCTAACACTCAATCAGATGATCACCAGGACTATTCCATTCATTGTATCTTCTAGCATGGTACACTTCTGTATCTCCAAAGTAGACTGTTATCGGTCTCCAACACTGCAACCATCCAGTGATCAAATTTTTATGGGTCACCCAATAGCGTACTGGGGTATCCTTTAGCGCTTCCTCCAGCACCAGCAACTGCCGTGGTTCTGACACCCTCTTTTCAAATTCGATAAGAAACTCAGATAACTTAAGAATTCCTTCATAAATTGGCAACTCAATGGTTTCAGTCACAACACGACATAGGGACTGCGTAATCAAGCTACACTTCCATAGTGACACTTCATGCAAGTGGTTCTTCCAGTTCTCTAAATCATCATCAGAATCAAAATACGCAAAGATAGCGCTACACCAACCGAGTTCCCCATCAGCAATTGGATGGACATAATCTTCTTAAATGTTATAGGCATGGTCCCATCCTTTGACAACTTCATCCTTCACTGGCTCAATATATCTTCACCCTTCATTTGTATCCATTGGAGCGATGACTCTGATGCCTTGATTCTCAAAGGTCATCAACTACTTCTTAAAATTGATTACTTCCATACTATCATTGATTACTGCCATACTATCATTGGCCCATCCAATCCCTAGCAACATGGGATAGGAGATTACACCATCAATTACTTCAATCACATCAAAATCAGCATAGGTCTTCATGCCCTCAACATCCACTACCAGGTGAGACATGCGCCTGATTGGTTGAATCTTGGCTTGATTAGCCAATCGCAACTACACTGGAGACCAGCCCAGTGTTGGACTCCCCATATTCTTCCATGTATGTTTTGTCAGGATATTAAAATCTGAGCCTAGATCTAGGATGACTGAATCTACCTCGTAGTCCCCAATTTGAATGTTCATGCACATTTCTTTTCCCGTCTTTTTCTTATGCAAAGAATTCACCGTAGAATCCTTCCTTCCCTTCGTCGATCGATGCAACAAGTTCTCAATATCGGCAAGAGCATCAAGATCTCTTGCCAGCAAAAAGAAGCTCTCAAAGAAGTTCTACAAGGTACCATGCCATTGTGATGGTCCTACCTCCAAAGAAGAATCGAAATTAGTGGGCACTTCATAAATAGGTGACTTACCAGGATTCCTTCTGATTAGATATTGTGCTTCAAAGAATGTGTCCTTCTCAACATCGATATCAAACTGCAACTTATTCTTCCCATCTAACTAAATTTGTGGATGAGGGCTATCTTCTCCAGTCATATTAGCTCTACGAGTGATGGCAGTGATGTCAATGTCCTTCGTTCTAGGATCTGTTGAGATCGTTGCAACCATCGATCCTTGATTCTTGTTCAATGGTGGATTCATAGGTTGGTTCACGCTTTGAGTTTCATTTTGGTTCTGAATTGGAATTTGGTTCTGAGCTTGATTCTGCACTTGATTCTGGTTCGACAAATGGTTATGATTCTACAATTAGTTCTAGTTCTACAATTGGTTCTGATTCTGCAACTAGTTCAGATTCTACAACTAGGGAACAGTTCCTTCCTACCATATTGCAATCAATTGTGGTTATTTCTCGACAGTGTGATCAATAGCTGTACAATACATACACGAACACTGCAATTGTGGGAAATCTCTCTGGTAGTGACCCAATACACTATAATTATAACATTGGATAGGTCCATGACCATATCCTCCTCCTCTTCCTTAGAATCTTTCGCGAAATCCTCCTTGTTGTTGGTACTACGAATGATTTACTTGCGGTTGCAGGACATTCAGCCGTTGTTGAACATGATGTGCAAACTGAACCTATTGTGGCTGCTACAGAGCCATATGCATTTGGTTATACTGCTATTGTTGCACAAACTGTTGTTGCAGCTATTGCGGTATAAAATGCATCTGTTGTGGTGGTCCATACTGCAATTGAGGTGGCAGTTCCACCACCTATGGTTGCATCTATTGTTTATGTACTTCTCCCTTCACATAGTATGAGTCATATGTTCTCTCCTGAAGTAGGTCGTATGCATGACAATATTTATCTTCATGCCCGACAGATCGACAAAATGAATAGTATAGGTTCGTCGACTTCGTCACCATATTCTGTATGTACCCACATTTCTCATGTCAATGCCCATATACTTGAAAAATGTGACACCATGGTACACTACCACAACTCATAGGATTCGATGCTCCTGACAACAGGTAGTTTCAGAAATCTAGGCAAGTATCCTTGGTGTGTCCATCTATGCAACATGTAGTTCACTAGAGATCTTCATGTTGTTCCTTTTCTTTCTTAATGTCTTGCAATTGGAGTTTCAATTTTTCCAATTGTGTCTAAATCTGTCTCATACCGACTGCATTTTCTCCAACAGGTGAAGCTTCCAGCTTCATGGCGATCTCTAGAGCCTTGCTCTATGTCACAATCTTATGCTGCATTAGTGGTAATATGATATGAGTTAGCAATGCTACAATGAACCATTCCTTATTTCGAATGTCTCTCATCTCAAAATTGACTCTTTCCATTAGTGTCTTGAATCTTTGATTAAAGTCCCAAATAGTCTCATTGGGATACTGCTTAATTTCCTTCAGTTCTGTAATGTACTACACTTCAGACTTTGGTTTTTTGAATTCTTCAATAAGTCATTTCCTGAATTCTGCTAATGTCTTCGTCGGAGTCCCCGTAGGAACTTGTACAAATTTCATGAACCAATCCAATGCGTGAACCCAAAGGGTTTTTGCCAACTGTCCCTTCTTGACTTCATCATCTACAGTTTGTCTGACAATCCATATTGCCTCACATAGAAACTAGTATTGTCCTAGATCCTCAGTCACGTTCCCATGGAACAAGGGTAACTTCACTTCATCTCCTTCCATCCTGGGCCTTCTTCCTACAAATGCTGATATACTACTGGAATGCTGCTGGCATGTTAGACAAGTCGACGTGGAACTTGTGTTTATTCCAGAATGCGACATAGTGCACGAAGGTGTTGGAACATTGCTGCTGGGGGTTGATATTACCTTTATCCTGGGCATAGTCTGATATTCCTTCATTGTTGTAGGGTCTCTTCATTCTGTGTGGTCTTCCTTCGCAGTCTTGTCCTCGATTGTAGCAGGACCTTCCCCTGTCATCTGCCTCTTCTCTTGTCAAAAATTTGCTCGTCCCCTCATAAGACCACTTTATTCCTCGAATTCCCTCACAGTATCGTAAAAACTTGCACCCACCTACCGCTTATCCTTCCATTCATCTCCCCCCTTTCTTCGTGGTATCCACAACCTCCACACACTAGAGTTCTACTACTCGAGGTGCATCTTCAGTATGCCTTTTTCAAAGACAAGTATCTTAAATGACAATTGCAAAGGAAATAATAACTTACCTCATGGTCCACTGAATAACTCCCTTTCTGCTTCTCTATAGGACTTAGTAGTATCGACCACAAACTCGATGATGTATCCTTCCAAGAGGTTGTCCAAATAGACCTCAACATCCTACGATGCTCTATTGTTAGTTTCCTACAGCTCCTAGATTAACTCATGGTTCAAGGACATTGGGTCACCTCCTTGAAATTTCATATTGTGATAGGTAAATCGTGACAACCACTCGTACAATATGATGGGAAATTTATAGAAAAAATACTCATGTGGACTGTCATGTATGTGTCTTTCCAACCATTCATCTGTCATCAGTCCTGGGTTCTAATTTTCTATCTCAAAAAATTCTCACATCTTCTAGCCGAACCAATATTGAATTTTTGGTCTCGTCGGATGCCACATGTCCTTCCCTCAGTCGCAACAAGGCCCCGACAATGGAACAATTTGTTGACACAAACCCAACCAACAAAACTAGTTGACAAGGGTTCCCACTTTGTCGACAGCCAAACCAACACGATCTCCCTGAGCACCAGCCCAAACAGGTTTTACCCTGTCCAACAACACCCACAAAGTACATGAAGTCTCACCGAAGATGTTCGAGGGAGAGCTGACAGAACCAAGTTTCCACATAATAGGGGAGAACAATGTGACATCAACTTAGCATCTTAGCACAACATTAAAATATCTTTCAACATATGCATTCATTCTCATTCTTCAACATATCACATCATTCAAGCATAATTGCAATAGACATACGGATGCGCAAACAGATCCAACATGATAATATCATCTAAAACAAGAAAACGTCGCATCATAGATCCATATCATAGATTCACATAACATTCATCATTGAGTCACAGAAAACAGTAAAACATAAAAGAACACAATAATTCAGATCAACTTCCTCCTTGTCATATTACTCCTGCACAAAATCACAAATTCAAAATAGTTCACAGTTCAACAAGTGCTCTCAAAAGTACTAAAAAAGGCACTAAGATCGCTCATGTATCACTTGATAACCATATCTAACTCTTGCGATTCAACATCTACTTATAGGCTTGCGCCTTTACATTTAGGTTCCACTTAGACAACTTCTAACTAATTCTTAACCGATTCTACAAAATAATGACCAATGCCCACAAAATATGGTCCAAAACTACAAAAGGTGACACCAAATATTCTATTTTCTGCCTTGCTCGCCATCTTTCCCTTGCGTGTCTTTGAGATTGCACAACATCCGCGATGCTGTGCAACTAGTATATCCAAACCCCTTGCCAATACCACCAAGTCCCTAGCCTTAGTTATTTTTTGGGTCTCGGTCACGTGGTTTTCCAACTAGTCTTCCAACTTATTTCCATTTCTCATGACGTGGTTGAAAGTGACATCCATCCTGGGGTTTATTACTTCTTCCAGTCGCTCCAATATTCCTTCTAATATCCATGATTCTGCCACCTTAGCACTTTAAATTCCATGTTGTATCTTTGTTGACATGTGTATGACCACCTGGGAATCCCCTTCCACAAGTAGAGAGGTCTATTTATACTCTTTTTCCATCTGGATTCCTTGCAAAAGGCATTCAACCTTTGCCGCATTATTGGATTATATACCCATGAAGTCGAGTTTGAAACCTTGCATTCTTCCATGGTGGTCTTTGATGATACATCCATACCCCGTTGGAACTAGATTCCATTTCGACACTCCATTGAAGAACCTTGAGGGGGGAGGAGACCATATGTCTACGCTTGTTATTGTCATGGCGTCTATGTTTGGTCTGCTAAAATAGTGCAAAGGCCTAGAAATTCCCCATGCCTTCATGGTGGCAGAATTAGAGTCATTTGCTTCCCAGTCTGAATTTTCACACGTTTTTATTCTCACTCTTTCTATCATCTTACTCCTTAGGTTGGTCCATACGCTGTCTTCATAATTTAATAATTTTACATTTAAATTAATTGGAATTCTTATTTATTGATTTATTTATTATAGGTTTTTATTTAAATATGAAATTATTTATGTAAAAAAAATAAAACTGAATGTGAACATTGTGATTGATTTTAAATTATATTGCAATATGAAATCAATCAGAAATAAATAACACAAATATGTTGAAACACACAAAAAAAATGCATTTACAACATCTAATCACAAGATTTTCTTACCATGAACAAAACAAGCAATATTTTCCCATTGATATTTCAATATGTTGTTAGTATAGAAAATATTATATCAATCATAATATAGGTCCAATAAACCATACCCCCTTCCTAAGAAACATAAGAAACAATATTATGGAAATTCATGACAAGCACACATTTTTTGGGTATGTGTTATATTCTTTGCATGTGTGTATGTGTGTATGTTTGGGAGGGTGTTCCTGTTAGTGACACACCTTACAATTCCTATGCCACCTTCATGGAAAAAAACATTAGGCCATTTCCTATTGCAAGCATAGTAAGCCAAAATATTTTTGGTTGTTTTTGGCTATTTTTGGGAATTTTCTAAAAATATGTAATTTAATCTCGGTTAAGGGATTGGTGTATTTCTAATCCAGGTTAATGGATTAGGGTATTGGATTCCACATAATAACTATATTGTATTGTGAGTAATTCAAAATGATAATGAGAAAATAAGAGGCATGAATCCAAGTTTTGTTGGTTTTCCAGGTTCAGGGTTTCTAGGGTAAATCTTTGTGTTTTATGTGTGAATGTTGTGGTGCAATCTCTATTTAGTTTAAAAATAATTCATATAATTTTCTTTTCTTCACATGTTTAAAACTTATAACCTTTCCCATAACCAATATATCTTCTTACTCGTGCAATTTTTCTAGAAGGGATCATTTTGGGATTCAAATGCATATATTTAAAGAATAAAAAATTACCTAAACAATATAATATAACAAGAAAATACATCATACTATAAACAAATCTTCCTAGAATTTCCACGGGGACTTCACTTAGTGAACATCTCACATAGCACGTGCGATTGTGGGATATTAAATACTACCCTTAATTTCCAAAGATATTGACCCAAACTCTTTTTGTTGAAACCCCCTCCCAGTACTTAAAACCTCCTCCACACCCCTTTTTATACCTCAATCCTTATAAACCACCCTACCCACCCCCACCTTAAACCCCTCATCCCCCCAATACTTGCAATATATTGGTTCAATTTTTAATAATTTTAAAACCCACAATATGAACTAACGTGATAGGATATTGGTCAACAAGTGAAGCCCCCGTGAGAATTTCGTCACCATACCTTGAACCGCTTCTTTGGGATCTTGAATCTAATACCAATACTCTTCCAAAACCTATTTCCACCTTTTCCACGTCGTTTCCCCTTCTCAGTATTCTTAGAACTGTAATGATGCAAATTAAGGATACAAAAGAAAGAAATTAAAAGAGTTTAATCAAATAAAAAAATTGCAATATGGTTTTTTGAGAAAGACTTTTGGTTTCTCAGAAATGTTATCTGAATCTGAAAACAATAAAAGGAATTTATGTCAAATATGTCCCATTAAATGATAACAATAATAATAATTATAACAACAATTTGTTCAATATTCAACAACAAATACAAGATTTAGAATGATATAAAGTAGTGGAAAATCATTTGGATTCAATTAAAATAACTTTCTATGGTTAACTTAATAACTGCATACATGGGGAGAAACTTATCTACCAATATTTAAGCCCTTAAAACAATAAAGTGGATAATTAGAGCCCATAGATAAATGTTGGCAAGTATTTGTGTACCTAAAATTGAGAATAATAACTTTTAATGTAAGCTTGCAACTCTAAAGCACCAAAAGAGCCATTAAAAATATAATATTATATTACTATTAGTTTTGACAATATTTCTTTTGAATTCATTAATTTAGTTGTTTTTCTTATTTAATCGAAGACTTGACTCAACCACATTATATTAAAGGAGGGTAATTTTTCTTAAAATAGGGGTCATTGGCATTTTCAAAAGTAGGGAGATAGCCAAGGGGGGTATTTTCAACTTTCTGAGCTTATACAAAGTGACAATCATGGTAGACGGTTGTGGCTCTTAAATTAATGGAGGACGAGATATTAATCATTTTTGGTGATCATGAATCAAAATACATGTACTTGTCGAACCATTTCCAAACTGACGAAAGTGTCAAATGATGACAATTTTCATCAAATGAAACATGGATGTGATTGGCATGATGATTTCAACCCAATGGTATAACAATCATGACATGATGGTGCTTATATATAGAAATAACTAACTCCACGACACTACTCAAAATGACACATGATGACACATAAGATGAAACTAGATAAGTGTGTCAAAGGGGGAATATAAAAGAGAAAATAGTGAAACAAGGTATGGACATGACAAGCATGACGCCTTGGATATGAAAGTATAGATGGAATGAAATTGCAATAACATTTAATAGGTTCTTATTTGGCTACCCATTTTCATACTAGTGAATAACAATGCTCCCCCGACAAATTGTAATTAGATATTAAAATTAGACAATTAAAACAATATATGAAGCTAATCCTATTGAAGAAGAGGGAATTATCTATTGTTTGAACAGTGAAAATTTGCAATTTTGACAATAAAATTTTTAAATTTTATAAATTTTAACATTGCAAATGTATTAAGAGACCTCATACAATTTAACGAAATTGTAATAGAATTATCACAATTTCATAAATTTTAAAAATGGACATCTTATATAATTATTAACTTAGATTATCTAGTCATATTGTGTATCCCATGATGTAATATCCTTGATCTGATGTACAGATCAGAATATTAGCTTTCTGCAATTTTTTCCAATTAAGTTTCTGCTATTACTCTTGCAAGCATTCAGTAAATTGCTAACTAGGAAATTAAGGTACTTTAATGGGATAAATTGCAGATAGAGGGAGTGGGAAGTGGGAAGAAACCAAATATTTTTCAAACGGATAATTTCCTCTTCCCTAACACATTTAGATATGGTTCCATTTAGGTTTCAGAATCCGCTATGCGAAAACCTACTTCCACGCTTCTGGGCAGCCAAACTGTGAAACTAGGAAGAGTAGTTCAGTATTTTCAACTAGGGGATTTTGGAAACTTGCATAGGCTTGTTCAAAACTTCATATAACATAAGAAAGGGTTTTGGACAGTTTTTATCATTTTTTATCATTCTGGATGGCCTGTTTAGCAAGTTACTTGGCTTAGTGACCTGTGCGAATAGGTCACCCATGAGTGGACATGCTTTCCTTGATTTTCTTTGCTTTGGATTTCCTTCTTTTTCCTCTTTTTATGACTTTCCTTCTTTTTGAGCTTTCCTGTTTTTCCTGTTTTATCCTACTTTATGGTTTTATGCTGCTTTTCATGAAATATTCATCTTTTCTCATTTTTGGCATCATTGTTGGACTCTAGTGCTTACTTGACTTCTACTCCAAGCAATTCCTCCAATCTTATCCACTAATTCGATTTGGTGGGCCAATTTCTCCCTTTATTCAGCAAAACAAATAAAAATATTAATTGCACCAATAATATTAAATGATCCATAATTATTTATTCCAAGTGAGTAGAAACTATGGATAAATTTAAATGCACACTCCTAATTAATTAATTTCCTCATATTAACCCCTCATTAATTATTTAATTCAATATGTCACTAGGATCCATGGGGTTTGATCCGCTTCATGGTGTTGTCAAAATGGGAACATGACATTCCTTCCTTCCCAAGATTTCTTGTCCTCAAGCAAAGTATCCAAAGAGGTCCATCATGCTTTTGTTGCACTACTCTGATCATAATCCTCTCTCCAAGAAAATATTCACTACATTTGTAACTAAACATGCCTACTTCTATCCACGTGAAGCAATTAGAAAGTGTTCCAAGATCCCATAAGAATATCAAAAATGAAAATATACCACTACTATGTAAACTATAAGTCCATCCAAGGAGGTGTTCTCGATGTGGGAAACTGAAACCAAGTGCAGCATAGATGAAATGGTGCAAAAGAGGGTTGGATTTATCCATCATTCCAACACGAAAACAACTTCTCCAAGGACAAATAATGCCAGGATCCCATTGCTTGTATGGAACCCCCATGGATCGGAATACCATCCAACAAAATTTGTTAACCAAAATAGTGCATGGATCCCACTATTCATGCCGCATCTTCCCAAACATTAGTAACAAGAAAAAATCAGCATCATATGAAATGTTGGGAAAGATGAAAACATCATACCACCATATTGGAAATCATCCTTTCCAATGCAAACCTGAATATTTAAGGGCCCCTCAATCAATATATGCAACTCTCCAATGTAGGGATGAATGAAAGAAATACTATACATCCACAAATATTCCTCCAAAAAGTGAGGCCATAATTCTACTAGTCTTTCCATTCCAACTGAAAAGTTCTCATGTGACCAATGCACACAAGGAACAAGTGTGCTATCCATGAAACTCAAGTGACAAGGGTGAGGATCCCATGTCCTAAAATGCTGCTCCAAAAGAGAGTAAGTTGTATCAAAATCAGTCATGTTCATGTTTCCCTCAAATAACGAGGTATCATGGTCTCTATGGAACTCAACAGGTGCTCCCCTCTTCACCCAATGGCTCAACTATTTGCCATTGATCCAAGGGTGCAAAAATACATCAATTGACCCACAAATTGAAGGTAAGTGTAGATCTGATTCCTTCTTGTAAAAAGTGGCTACAGACACATGCCTTTTGTGCTTCTTGTAAATCATATAAAAATAAGCAATATTAAAAACAATTCTCTTGTAACAAGACATAAAACTTTTACCTTCCAAATTTTCCTCTTCAGTGATTACTCTATCCAACCATCTAATGGATGAATCATAGATATTGCTTGCTGATTTATATGATCTATAATCAGTCATCTATTCTGCAATAGGAACTATCTCCCATGGGGACAAATCATGATCCCCCTATTGTACATGTGACACAAACCAAAAAAAAATCTTCACCCACTGTTCATTCCCCATTGGTGTTGTTGAATCTAGGACATGTGGGAAAGAACTATGAACCTTATTTGCATGTCTACAACATGAGTAATCAGAATTATGGATGCAAATTTTTCATTATTGTCTGGCCCAAATTGGGTGCTCTCATCCCACTCTTCCATTGGAGAGTGATTGTCTTCAAAGAACAGCTCAAGTTTCCTTGGAAAGAAATCAAGTACTTGGTTCTCATCAAACTGTTATGAACACTCTTCAAGAACATACCAAATAAAATTCTCCTCGTGGTCCACCCACTCATGAGGTTCCTCCATGGAATTTTTTATTCCATTTACCCAAAAGGGATGACTCTCAAGAAATATTGAGGATTCAGTCAATCCTTGCCACCCTTGTTGGAATTGTTCTATCTTCATTTGTGATTCTAAGAGGGAACTTTGAGTGTATCTCAAAGAATCTTGGGTTTCCAGCAAATCAACTTTGAGCTTGTAGTTCTCTTATTTATGTATGCAAATACTTTCTTCATCATGCAGTGATGCTTCCCGTAATAACTCGATAAACTCAAACATGTCATTTTTATCTGAAAGCAATTGTGAGAAATTACCTTTGATTGTGGACATTGCTTTCTAGATATTCTCCATGGCTTCAAACGAAGATTGGTATTCCATTAAAGAAGCTTCCCAACACATATTTGACATTGAAGCATGAGTGTCATGGATAATTTTCAGGGCCTCTTGGATCTTTTGTTTATCCATCTTCAATGACCATGCAAGAAGATGAGGTTCTTGTGGATGTTCCTCCTCTTCATTTTCCATCATCGGATATATTTCATGCAGTGCAATCGAGATTTTGAAATCTGATCCATATTTTGTTGTTGCGATATTTTCATCTTTTAAGTCCTCAAAACATTCATTTGAGCTGCAACTTAAGTGCTCATTCATCCTTGGTTCACCAAAAAGATATTCTCTCAAAGTTTCATCCTTCATATTGCATTCATTTTTTACACCAAAATTTCGAACCTCATCACTAGGGGGCTCAACCATTCTGAAATTTTCACTGGAAGTGGCTGCCACATCATATTTACACAATGACACATAAAAATCATAATTTACTAACTCTCTATGTGTCATGTTCTCCTCCTTATGTGGTGGAATTATGATGGCTTGTTCACCCACCCATTTCTCTGCTTCACACCCTACTGAGATGTGCTCAATGTCTGCTTCCTTGTGAGGCTCAAGGGGTGAATGTAAATATGAATTGTGTTTCTCTTTTGGATCAGATCCAAAATATGTCTCACCATCATCAATATTCCCCATCTCTTCTGCACTTATCTTGTAATCAACCACAAAGAAATTTGGAGTCATTTCACCTTCCACGTTACCAACAACTAGATGTTGGACTATTGGATCTTTAGTTGTGCATGGATCTTTTGCACCTCCTTCTAACAAAGGATTTGGTGACTTGTCATCCTCATGGATGCTGCAAATAGGTGATCTCTCTTTGGGGAAAACCCAAATAATTTCTCAAAGAAACCATGTGCAGATGGCTCTAATGAATCTTCATTTTTTATCCTGTTTTCTTCCCCTTTACTTTGAGAAGAGAAACAACTTAGTTCCTTTCTTGATGGATTCTTGGTCTTCAAAGAACCTACATGTGTTAATGTTTTTGAAAACATATACTCTCCAACTTTATTTCCTTCATGACGAGAGACACTACTACTCCCTTCTTCATGTTTGCTTGCCAACTGCTTGGCAAGGAATTCTCTAATCTCTTGATCTGACTGGATGATGCTTTGAGACATATATTTCAGCCCTTTCAATGTTCTTTGCATCAAAATTCTTAAATATTATAGATCATACATTTTTTAATTCTCTTCTTCATAAGTAGGTTGATCTTTTACTATGGAACATGCAACTTTTCCATCCATATGGCTATATGAATAACCATAGTCTCTCCTTTCAACTATGATCTCATGGGAGATACTTGTAGAAGGTACTTCTTAGAAATTTTCTTCTTCATACTGTTTGCAGTATTCTTCATATTTCTCATCACAATATTCATCATACTCATAAGAATAATCTTCTTCCTCATACAACTCAAAGTCTAAATCTTCCATGACTGTAACTAATTCCACAACTGCAACTTGAAGATATTGTTGAGCTACTTTTCTATTGAGAATTACTTTCCACCGGATGAGCCAAGGAAAGTGCTCTGATACTACTCTAATATCCCTGATCTGATGCACAGATCATAATATTAGGTTTCTGCAATTTTTTTAAATTAAATTTCCCCTATTACTCTTGCAAGCATTCAATAAATTGTTGAATCGGAAATTAAGGTATTTTACTGGGATAAATTGCAGACAAAGGGAGTGGGCAGTGGGAAGCAACCAAATATTTTTCAGATAGAGAATTTATTCTTCCCTAACACATTTATATTTGGTTCCATTTAGGTTTCAGAATCTGTTATGCAGGAACCTACTTCGACGCTTCTAGGAAGTCAAACCGTGAAACTAGGAAGAGTAATTCAGTCTTTTTCAACCATGGGATTTTAGAAAATTGCTGATGGTTTTTCAAGCCTTCAAATAGCATAAGAAAGGTTTTTGGACAATTTTTATCATATCTGAAATTTTCTAGCGAGTTTCGGAAGAACTTGGGGTTTTTTTGGCAATTTTGGCCTGATGGAATCCCGCGCAATGGAGGATCCCAAAACCCAATACAGATTCAATGTATATCTGATCAGGGGTAACATATGGATAGGTATGTACTTCAGTGATATACAACAACTTACATATTTAAAAATCACTGAGTATAACTCTCTAAAATTAAATAACAGCTAGACTAGTCAAAATTTGCTAGTAATCTAGCAGGGGTGTGCAAATAAGCTTGAATTTTGGAACAACAACGTATCAGACATGATAATTTAATTTTACAGAGTCTATTAAATAATATTACATCATATCATACCATTCAATCTCATTCTCATGGGCAATAATCAGTTATTATTGCAGTAAGAGGCTCAAATCCCTCATTTTCATGGCTAGTTAAGCTTTTACATCTAAAACTGAGTATGAAGAATTAAGGGACATTAATATTTTGACTTGAAAGAGAGAAGTACATTATTTATAAGTGTAATATTTGATATATTAAAAGAATCACTGACCATTACATCAAGAGACTCACAATGATAGGCAGGAGGCCCAAAACATGACCCGGGAAGGGCTAAGAGCATAGGTGAAGCATGGGATTCACTGGATATCAAACTGAATGTGATAGAGGATGAAAAATATCTCTCATATTAATTCAATGAATGAACTCAAGCGCTCCATACCTGCAATAGAAGAGAAGAGGACTGAAGGATAGGGGAAGAGAAGGTCTGAGGCTCATCTCCCAGGGATCTGAGGTGCATCACTTAGGAAATAATGCTCACGTAGCATCAAGCAATAAATTCATCAACCAAAATGAATCAATGGGATCGAATTATCCTTTAATAGAATTCTGGATGACCTATTTAGCAAGTTACTTGGCTTGGTGACCTATGAGAATAGGTCACCCATGAGTGGACATACTTTCGTTGCTTTGCTTTGCCTTGGATTTCCTTCGTTTTCCTCTTTTTATGACTTCCCTTGTTTTCTGAACTTTCCTACTTTTCCTGTTTTATCTTGCTTTCTGTATTTATGATGTTTTTCTTGAAATATTCATCTTTTCTCATTTTTGGCATCATTTTTGGACTCCATTGCTTACTTGACTTCTACTCCAAGTAATTCCTCCAAGATTATCCACTAAATCGAATTGGTGGGCCAAATTCTCCCTTTATTCAGCAAAACAAATAAAAATATTAATTGCACCAATAATGTTAAATGATCCATAATTATTTATTCCAAGTGGGTAGCAACTAAGGATAAATTTAAATGCACACTCTTAATTAATTATTTTCCTCATCTTAACCCCTCATTAATTATTTAATTCAATCTGTCACTAGGATCCATGGGGTTCGATCCGCTTCATGGTGCTGTCAAAATGGGAACATGACACATGACTAAATTAGTCATTTTTAGTCTTGATCACTTAAAATTGCTCAAATTTGGTCATATTTTACTTAAAAACACTATGGTGACCAATTTGTTTTGTGGTATAGTCATTTATTTCACTTGGTGACCAAATCTTTTGGTCAATTAGTCATTTATCACCCACTTTTCTACTAGTGTAGGTATTTGATTTTAGAGTTTGGTGGATTTCATTATTCATTACAAGGAAAATAAAAACTATGGATGCATTAGATGATTGTGTTTGAAAATGAAAGTCTCTCTCTCTCTCTCTCTCTCTCTCTCTCTCTCTCTCTCTCATAAGTAGGGAATTCATCGAAACAAAGACTTGCATTTCATTTTAATTAATGCATGGTTTTCAGTCAAGTCAAAACTCCATATTTTCCACTCAACAATCTCAAGATAAAATAAAGTGCACAATAATTTAAAATCTTTATCAACATTGTATGATAGGATAGTAACATGTTCTAGCGTCATTAAACATAGGAGTTGTCATTACTTGCCAGTGCTAAAATTTGGGAACTGAGTGATTCTTCCATGTACCTAGAGTATATAGGAAGGCCCCTTTCAAATGGTTGTGCATTAGATAACACTACGACGGATTTGAGATCCAATTTACCTTGAGTATATTGAGAGATCCATATAGAATCCTGGAACCAACTGAGTAAACCTTTTGTCCATATTTTTGTTGTGATACACCAAGAAAATTACTTGAAGAGATTACTACGCTCAAGTAGTCAGGTAATATGGTAAAGGGTGCATTCATAATCCTCCTTGATTAGTGATATGAAATATTGGTCCGACTATTATTGTTCAACCCTGCAATATATTGCGAGTTGTGACAACTTGACACACCTATGAGGATACAAAGATTTATCCCCCCTATTCACATGTTTGTTTGTTTCCTTTAGATTGACTAGTGTTTTCTATGTGTTTTAATTAGAATTACTTTGAGAGACGTATCCTATACCATCAATGTTCTAAATGAATAGGGATTAAGGAGGTCTCATAGGATTCAAGGATTGGATCCTGAAGATCCCCAACCTCCGATGCCATTAGCCTCAAAAGAGGATTCTAATGAAGCAAACATAAACAAGTTAGCTTCTGAAGAGGCTAGTCATCAACCCGAGGGGTTGGTATAGACTCTTGACAAAGTCTTCCTCACTTCTCCATGAAATTCTTTAACTGAATATTACTTACACTCGTTGGTATAGAGTTTTCCTTTTCTCACTGTAATAAACCTAAGACATATTATAGAAGACATTTAGGCATGGACATTCCATTTCAATTGCCTACCTTTCCTTTTTATTCTACCATAGTTGATCCTTTCATTGTCACACCAAACATGGAAACCACTTCAACTTTTGGGGGTGTATCTACTTCCCAATAACTAGACCCAATGAAAACATCTACATTTCCTATGAATAGAGTTTGGCCTATATTGTTACCAAGTGACATACTTGGTCATCCAATTCTTCCTACTTCTAGTCGAGTCACAAGTGATCCTATTTCTTTGGGGACTCTTTTTAGTGGTTTATATTTACAAAATCCCACCCAACAAGCTAACATGATGACATACACCATGTATTATTTACCTTATACTGGGGGTAATCCTTAGTTTCTAGGAAAATACCTAAATGGACATCTTATCCAACTTTTGGGTCATATGGCCCTATTTATATTCCGTAAGTTAGTGGGGGGAAAGCATGTCAATCTACCCATTTAAATGCACAATTTTGTGGGGTTCAAGTCCATTGAGCTAGACTTTCAATCCCACAAGTTAGTGGAGGGAAAACTTATTAGCCTACCTATTTAATTCATGCTACCACACCCCTTTATAGTGGACTACCTTATCCAAGTGATTCTAATGCACCTCGGGGTCAATAAATTTCGACAAGTGTACCTTTATAAGGAATTACATGTGTTCAATAGTTGAACCCCATGGTCAATCATCCTCCTCAACAACTGCAATATATGGGAGGACCCATTTATGTTCCTATTAGTGTTCTAATGCCTCGTAATTACTACTAGTATCCTCAACCAAACCGACAATTATCATTCTCAGCTACTTTAGATATACCATATTTTTCATGGTTGACAAATGATCCCATACAACATGACCAACAATTTTCCCTATACCTGCAAAACTGTCGTCTGATATTCCTAAGTTTGATGGAAAACCTGGTGAGGAACCCAACAACCACATGATGCCTTATAATCTATGGTGTTGTTTGAAATCCCTCATGGATGATTCCATATGTTTGAGGTTATTCCAAAGAACCCTCATTGGCACAACTGCGAAGTGGTATATTGAACTATTGTGTCACTTCTTTAGTGATTTTATCTCCCTAGCTATGGCCTTTTTGACCCACTTCCAATTACCAATTCGTTATGAAATTGTAAATTTTGACCTCATTGAGGCAATCCAAATCTACTCACATTTATGATCACATTCATGAGTGGAGGAGAAGATGTAGATGGATGAAATCTAGGGATAAAAAAACTAACGAAATACTTATTACCACCCATCACTAGGGACATTTCTATTGGAGGAGTTGTTACTGAGGCGAAATACATTAGTATTACTCAATGTTGGAGCAGGGTCCCGCAGCTACAGAAGAAGCTGCTAGTTTTGGAGGAAAGATAAGTTTTGGCGGAAAGAAGTTAAGACAGAGCTACGACGCCGTAGCACATTTCCAGCTGGAGAGCAGAGCCGAAAACCATGACTTTTAAGATAGAAAAGTCAAGAAAGGAAACGGTACCTAAGCGGCAGAGAAGAGAGAGCTCAATCACTGCATTGAAGGCAGCGGCGGAAGACAGGAGGGCTCAGCGACCCTCATAAAGGAGAAGGAGCAACGAGGCTGAAGCATTGAAGGCGAAGGACAGAAAAGCAAAGCGGTGCATAGTACCCATGATCAGTGCCGGGAAGCATGGAAGACTGTAGAGAGCTGTGGTGTGATGGAAAGCGGCTACCTCAAGTACAGATATGGCCAACTGTCACTAGGTTGCAATCTTATGGTAACCTGTAGCTGGCTTATAGAATATGTATGTAACGATCCGCAGGGATCGACAGAGAGGGAAGAGTATATTGTAGGAGAGCAATATAGAAGAGAAAAAAGATCTAAGAGAGAAGATCTTAAGCTGCATATGCGGTGCAGCAAAACTGTGTTTTACCTTCCCCTAAGCTATAATAAAAACACAGTTTTGTGGACGTAACTTCCATCCTGGAGGTGAACCACGTTAAAATCAAGTGTTATGCGATTGGTTTATGTGGGATGTTTACTTATGCATTTCTCAGTCAGTTCATGGACTTTGTTTACAGTTTAATTAATGAATGTGTTAATCAATTCATAGCAATATAGAAGGGTAAACATAAGTTAAAGTCTTTGGCATGCTGTATATGGTTCATTTATTCTTTGCGTAAAATAGTCTCTATTGCAGTATCGAATAGCCTTGTATGTTAAGTCTTGCACGTCGACACGAGCAACGCTAAGTGCATTAAACCGCGGAGGTAGGATATCACAGAGAGGTGATATCGCACCGACAGAGGAGCTGCGGTGCGCGATACCGCAGGTTAAGGACTTAGCGTTGGGCAGGAAATGCGTGTCGCACAGTGCGCGGTGATGCGATAAGGTCGGAGATATCGCGAGTATGGGAAAGTGCGCACCGCAGGAAAGGATCACACAATGGTATAAAGGAATATCTCGCGGCTAGAAGAGCTGCGAGGTGAAGAGATCGCGTGACGTGAGCAGGAGATCGCGCAACGCGCAGAAAGAGACCTCGCAGCTAGGAGAGCTGCGAGCCACTAGTGGGATCGCCACAGAACCTGGTCCAAGACACTTGAGTCCTTGGCCAACCCATTAGAGTCACCTCGGGTGAGACTTCAGGCCGCTTTGCAATCTGTCGCCGAAAGGGCCAGTGATCTAGGGGTGTTGTTGGTTGATTATAGTTAACCCGGGTCTGCCCATAGTAGCCAACAAATGGTTTCATTGCCGGTTTTGAACAACTGAGTGCTAATGTTCTATTGGCATCCCACCAGAGAAGAGTTTCACCAGTGACTGGATTCAAACCTAATGGAGTTTGCCAAGAAAGAAAATCGGAGCCCTAAACTGAGCACAGAGGACTCGTTAAAAAAGCATATCGCTTCAGATATACACGCCATATTTTTTGTAACCTATGGAAACGAGATTTTCGACTGGTTATCCAAGTTGATAGATAGGGACATATTCAAGAAGAAAAGAAACATTGTCTGGACACTGGAGCTGATTTAGACCATGCAGAACCTCGACAATCCCATTACGAGAGCAGTAGACTTCTGGCTTGCGAGTGTGCTAGGAGGCTTTGTTACAGAATTTGCAGTTGACCAGAGAAAAAGCTTCAGCGAGGCTGAGCGGTACTTCTTCAAAGGATATCATGGTAAGTACCTAAAGTCTCTAAACTTGTCCATTAAGATGCTGCTACATGAAAAAGGAGTAATGGACATGATTTCAGATGAATAAGTAAAGATAGTAATGTCACAAGAGTTTGAAAGTGATTTTGATGACATTGGATGCACACGTAGTGGCAAGAAATATAAGGTAGCTTTCGGCTCTCTTGTATTTGGAGATAGTTCAGACAATAGTAGGCAACCGAGTCCTAGTACCACAGAAGAACCATAAGGGGGTACCCCTTACCATCCCTATACCCCACAGAAACAGACCAGGACTCAGAGTAATCCCGTAGGTACTCCATCCAGTAGCTCACAGACAGTACCTACTACCGCTACATCACCTTCACCTACACCGCTGAGTGGTAGAAATCCAGTCAATCAGAACCCACCGCAGAGAAATAGAATGGGAGATGATATGAAGCTACCTACCTTTAAGGGTACAGGAGCAGAGGACCCGGAACAGCATTGGTTTC